>JAJHSJ010000004.1:65735872-65882976 GCA_021015155.1 Magnolia officinalis
TTGACTCAAGACCGAGCTAACTCGCTGAAATGTGGATCGGGGCTGATGCCCATCCGAGTTGGATTTAGGCCCGGTCCAGACGCTGCTGGATTTTCCAACATATGAAAAACAAAAGAAGAAGAAGAAGAAGAAGAAGAAGAAGAAGAGGAAAAGAGAGGGATAGGGGTTGTCCTAGCCAAACCCAGTCGACTCCCCAAGTCACGGTTGAAGGCTGGTGTGTCTAGGTAGTTTCAGTCGGGCCTTGTATGGCCCATGAATTGCTGAATTTTGGAAAAGAGAGAAAAAGGGAGAAGCAAGGAGAAGAAATGTGGCAGCCAAGTCAACTTGGTTCAGAACCGAGTCAGACCACTGGCCCATGGGTTGGGCCGCATTCAACTTCCATTGAGGTATAAACTCTCTAACCTCTTGTGTTGAAATTTTAATTTGATTATTTAATTAGATGTTGCACCTATGAAGCTTGTCTTTTTCCAAACCCTAACCTTAGGATAAATTTTAGGTCATTTATGTTAAACTAGTTGTTGTAAACAAATTCCAACTATTAAATCATAGTGTTTTATCTATCATTCTTAAATATTTGTTATTGATAGTGAATTTGTACAAACTGGTGTCTTCATAATCATTTTTAACTAATCTTAATTATAACACCAATGTTAATAAATATTTTATAAATTTTCATATTAACACTAAGATTAACTGCACAGAAATCAAGCCTAGACCTAAACTCTAGGATAAAATCCTAGGCCCAAGTAACCAAAACCCTAGGCCTATACCTTAAACATAAAAGGTGAGACCATAGTACCTATTACCATTACTAGATTCATTATTATGACTAAATTATCATTTTCCTTATAGGATTAGTAAATTCTTATTAATATGATTATTAGTATTGGTACTTATTATATTATTGTTAGTAAAAATTTTCTTATTATTACTTACATTAATTAAGAGATTATTAGTCATTATAAGGACGGTAGACATTGTTGGTATATCTAAATATCAACTTGCGAATCATCATTATTAATATTGACGGATTAATACTCCCATTATGAACGTTATTTGACCCATTGTACAATAATAATAATGATGATAATAACAACTTAGGAATCAAATCCTAGAATCTAAGTATCGAAATTAAACTTTAAGATAAGACCCTAAAACCCAGATAATCCAAGCCCTAGGTTATACTAATATTGACCATGGACACTTTGTAGAATATTGATCTCACGTACAACTTCACAATTCATGGTAGGATTCGATTCTAAGGGTGCACGCGCTTCATAGCAACCTTAATTGGCATTGGCGATTTGACTAGTAAGGTGATGATTCTTCCCCTTGAGCTTTCCATCTTCTCATTAGCCTAAGTTATAGTTTTTATTTTAATTTAAAATTATCTCCATTTCATAGTCACATGTGTTAATTATTGGAATTAATTGCTACATTACATGCTAATGTTTATCCTGCATACTTATTCATGCTTGTAGATTATTTGTGGATTGCTTATGGAATTTAAACTGGTACATCAGTGGGAAACCCCCACATATAAATATACACTCATACTTGGGATGTAACCCAACTGGTTGTGATTATAATCGACCTTCGGCTTAGTGGTTACTGAATGGTAGTTTAAATTGACCATTGATGTAGGCCTACCAACCAGGGTTGTTGTGTCCAATGGTTTTTAAGGTTGGTCTTTTATCACATGGTTTTGATACTCGCCCTATGTGGCCTATTTTGATAACTGCCCTATATGGCTTATTTTGATATCGCCCCATGTGGCCTATTTTGATAACTGCCCTATGTGGCTTATTTTGATATCGCCCTATGTGGCTTTGTTCTGGTATTTTTTCTATATGAGTTTGATGTTTTATACCGTGCAACCATGCGATGGTAAGCCCCATATACTGTAATATGATTGGCCACTAGTCGATGGGGTTCCATTAAACATCCTAAGATGGCAGTCTCATAAGCCGGGGATGGTGGTATGGGACCTATGCCCAAGCTGTCGACCTACGCTGATGAAGATCCCCCGTAGTGACCTTGAGCTTATTTAAATTGGCTGATTGTAACTTGACTAATAATGGTTTGGCTAATCATGCATCCATGGCATATTGGCGATGACGGGTGGCTAATTTTGGATGTTGTAGCACGTGCCCTTAGGATCATCAGGGTATCGTTTCGCTAGTTTCCAGACCATCGACTATCGATCTATTGTTCCGACTGGATGATTTTCCCAAGTCGATGATCGCATGGGTGACGAGCCCACTGTTCGCACGGATGAGCATCCCCGGGGCGATGATTGCATTCACGCATCCATGCATCTAATAAGACTTGCATCATGTATTGTTTTGTATGCTTTGCTTTATAACTATGCTTACCTAATGCGGCAGTGTATAATCTTGAGGGGAATTCACACTGAGTTGGTCACTCATCCATCAAATATATAACTGTACAGGTAGCACAGGTGGCTTAAGTGATTTTTAGGTTCGGTCTGATGAAGAGCAGAGTACCACTGTTGAAGATGCATGATCGTATGGCCAAGAGTTGCTACATGGTTTTACAACCCCAGATTTATTATAACTTGCTTTATTTACATGTAACATTATTTCACTTGTAATTGTATGTATTGGGACATTGGTTTGTATAAATCATTATGGGCAACCTCTTATATATTCTAAATGTAATTACAATTTTTTTTTATGCTGATTTGTCCACTCTACGCTTATCTGTTAACTCTGATGAATGAATGAAAAAAATATATACTTGAATTTCACCATCCTTTAAGGTTAACACTCGAATTTTTGAGAAATGGGTCATATACTCAGGTTCTGAAAAGTCGGGGCGTTACACCGACGGGTGTAGGGCACCTCAGGTTCAAACAGGCGTGTACAAACATGGTTAACGTACAAGGATGGCCAACCAGTGGGCTAATTTACCCTCATAAGATGGATCATGGGTTGTACGGCCTGAGAGCAACGTCTCGCGTAGTCCAACTACAGCCGACAACCCGCGGTGGCTAGTTTGGCCAAACTTGCCCGTGGGCCAACCCAACAGAAGGGTTGCCCAAAGAAATCCCGGTTGGCAGGTCGATCCGAAAGGGGCGCAATGTGTAATCATAATCCATAGTGTACATTCAACAAATTTAAGGACATTCCTAGTTAGGAGTTCCACAAATTTCAGCAATTCAACAATATAACCAGTTGTGCATTTAATTTACACATGTTGGTTACATGCAACAGAATTTGACCTATGAAATCAGCAGGATTAGGGATAATACACATGCAACTTTACAATTTGCCAAACAATTCCACAATGCATACATCAATGAATTTGAATTTGAAATTTCTTTCCCAATTTAGGAAAATTTCATGCGCAAGTTCAAATTCAGCAATGTTACACTAAAATCAGCAACATGCAAAGCAAAATCTCCACACATAATCACTAAGGTTCACTCTAGGCATGATAACAGGCCACCTAAAGGTAATGGTCCACACCTAACGTCGATCGGAAGTTCTTGTAGTCGCTTTAGCAACGCCAGGTTCACAAATTTGATGTGTTGGGGCCCTATGTCAGAGGAGTTGCATGTCATGACACATGCATGCGGCTCTAGCTAAGAAAAATGGAGGAGAGCTCGAATTTGTTACCTTTTATCAGTCACGCTTCGCCTCTACGGCGATAGGGTCGTGGTCTTCGGCGAATGGCGGTGGTAGGAGAGTGAAAATTTTAATTTCCTTGCTCCTCTCTCTCTCTCTCTTTCTCTCTCTCTCTCTCTCACTCTCTCTCTCAGCTGCTAGAATTTGTTGTGGGAGTGAAGGAGAGAGGGCTTAAAGGGTTATATGCCTGGCAGTTTAGTTCAAATGGCCCTAGGTGCCAATTATTCCATCAAGTGCCCCTTTTGGGCCCACTTATGGCTTTTGGGGCTGCTCTGATGGCCCCCTGGCCCATCTGAATTACGGGATGGGTGTCCCATCATCCAATGAGGGGCTGTCCAAGGTTTGACGGCAAACGGTTTCGGGGATTTATCGCAAGGGTCCAATTTTCAATTAACGGTCACCGTTCCTCGATCAAGGGTAAAATTTAGCGAACGAGTGTAGGAAAATATCTTCAACCTATGGTGAAATTTTGGGTGAAATCCGACGGCTGAAATGTCATAATTTATTATCCTAAGTGGCAGGGCTAATTGTTTTAAAAATTCAGATTTTATGTTATTACTTGGGAGAGTTGCATTTTACAAGCGTTGGCTGGACGACACAGATCATCCATTTTCAGGCGTCGTTTGAGTCCATTGCCTGCGATGGACCACAAGCCCAGTGAGATGGACATTACTCTATAATTTCAAAACTAGTGGCCCACTAACGAGCGGTCTAGAGCTTGTTCGGGTAATCGGGGCATTTCTGGAGTAAATTGGGTAGGGAGATTTCTTGGGCGTAGTTGTTGAGGTATGGATTAACTAAGTTCACAATATGGCCTATTCGAAATTAGCTAAAATGGTGATTTGGTCATTATTACTCTAAACTGTCGGTTTTAGGCTAAAAGAGTAACAGGGTTGATTTGGTTTATTAATTAAGGTCTGACCTATAGCTGGCTCGAGTTTGGGTAGATCTCTAATTTAGTTACAGTTGTTTGATTACTCGATGGCAGGTCGGATAGATTTGAGCCCTATGTAAACAAATCACGGGGCTAAATTCGATCTTTAAGTGATCGGTTGGATTCATTGGTTTTCTACGGTTGATCAATCTTATTTGTACGGTTCTTTATCGGTACCAGCCGTGTATAAGCTCACCTCGAACGTCAAGGGTTAGTAAGTGACGACGTGGCTAGTTTTATACACACACACACACACACACACACACACACACACACACACACACACACACACCACACAATATATATTATATATATATATATATATATATATATATATATATATAATTTAATGATTTTTGGCAATCCAAAATAATGAAAATTCAGGGTGTTACAATGCAGCTATTTTCTAACTTGTCGATAGATTGCGAGCCCGTCGACCAGACCTCCTTCACTAAGAAGTCTCAATGTATGGTTCCTTACCCACTTGGGCATGAACCATACAAAATACTAATTCTAGCCCTAAGTCCTAAGTCCTACAGCAATTAAGCAAGTGGAATAAATATAGAAGGATGTTACCCGTAAGAAAGAACTAAACTTGAAATCCTAGAAACAAAAACAAGCAAACAATGTTAACAATGTTAGAAGATAACAAACCCTTAAAAAATTCCAAAATTCAAAATTCCTAAAAAACATAGTTTAAAAAAATTCATAAAAATAAAAAAAATCTAACCTAAACCTAATTGTGTTTGCGCCACTCCCTGGCAATGGCGCCAAAATTTTAATCGAACCCAAGGGTTAACAACCCCAATTATAGGGTTGCGATGTAGTAATAACTCGGTAAGACCAAGGTCAAATCCTTAGAGAATGAGGAACACAACCTAGAACTAATCTAACATTAAATGTTGGTCTAGGTTTTTAATCTAGTGAGATAAAAAGGGTTTTAAAATCAATAAAAAATAGACAATTAAGGATCTAGGAATCCACTTATAGTAATCACAATATCTCATTCATTTATTCAATATATAATTCAATTGGAATCGAAGTACTATCATATTCAATCGGAAAATAATTCAGTTAAACCATTCACTAACATCAATAAGATACGATTTCAATTGAACGATTCTCTCATGAAGCACTCGGATCTTAATTGTATGGAATCAAAAGCGTCTAAAGCACTCATAGATGATAATAGATTAATCGATTATAAAGATTGAATCATTTTGTAATCCGGGCTAAAGAATTGTTAAGTCAAAGCATTCATTGTACCCATAGTGCATAATAAATCTAGAAATAAATAACTCAAAGACTTTTAAGTAAATCCAAATCAAATCAATCTACTATCATCTTTCAAAACATTGTTATTGAATCAAAAAAACTAAATATTGTCATTGAACTGCAAGCTTCATCATTTAGCCTTAAATAAGAAATTAGCCTAGCATAGCTAACATCTGAGAATAAAAACTAAAAAGACAAACTAGATTTGAAAGATTGAAAAAGAATTATGGCTTCGTGGAAGCTCTATCACCCCTAGGTCTTTCTCCCAAGCTCTAATTTGTAACTAGGAAAGCCTAAAACACCCCTTTAAATAGGAAAAATCCGCACTAACTTGGAACAAACTTCAAATTTATGCATTTTTATTACGCTTCGGTCGCATCGAACTCTCCTTCGGTGGAACTGAACATGGCTTCGATTGCACCTAAGCGTTGAGCTGAATTATCTCTGAAAATCACAAATTCTTGCTAAATTGTTATGTGCACATTCATTCGGATTGAACCAACCTCGAGTGAGTCCGAACAGTCTGTTATTTCTGTTAATGAACTATGTGATTTTTTCAGTCTTTTCTTCATCCTTTGTCATTTATTTTCTTGAATCTTTGGCACTTAAATTCAAATCTTTAATTCTTCATTGTCTTCAACTTTATCTATTTTTTAGCTTTAAATCCATCCTTTAAGCACCTTTGAAAAGTCAGCACATGTAGCACATTTAAGGTGCTTGATACATGTGGGACCCAATAAAGATGGATGGTGGCACATGTTTGATAAAATAGAAGATGGACAGTCCAACATTTCGATATGTGACACATGTTTGATAAAATAGAAGATGGACAGTCCAACATTTCGATATGTGACACATGTTTGATAAAATAGAAGATGGACAGTCCAACATTTCGATATGTGACACATGTTTGATAAAATAGAAGATGGACAGTCCAACATTTCGATATGTGACACATTTGAGGCAATTGGAGATAGACGGTAGCACACGCATGTGTTTAACTCTTAAGAAATTCATTTTCTTTCAATTGTGGGAAAATAGATTTCTTTGGGTGAAAGATGGAAAAGAAATTTATTGATTTTCTTTATTTTAAAAAATAAATAAAAAGTGGAAGTGAGAAATAGTGCTTTCCACCAATTCTCACCAAAAAAAAAAAAAAAAGCCTTCACAAACTAGTTTCATGGAAATTGGTGTTTCCTTTCCTTTTATTTCCACGAATGAAAGCATGCCCTAAAGTTACACGTTAAGACATCAGTATTGTTGCATTACTCGTTGGATGAATTATGGCCATTACCCAGTTATGCAGGATTGTCCACTTTTTACATATATACGTAGGGCCTGCCTGATAATCACGAGATGTAATTTCCAGCAGCAGCCGAGATGATGGAAAGCTAGATCGACCCTAGACGTGGCACGTTATTGGCAATAAGTCCCCGCCTGATTTTTCATCATCCTCTGGTCTACCTTTTTCATGGATTCGTTATTCTACACGCGAAGTGTTGGAAGGAAGGAAAAAAAAAAAAAGAAAAAAAAAAAAAAAGAGTGGTTATCTGATTATTGATAGCACGAACAAGGGTTTCAGATTAACCTACAGCCATTCGGAGGCGACCATCATCATCCATTGTCCAGCCCCGACACAATTATTTGGGGTCAACCTTTGTAGGTGAACGTTCTGATTGTAGAAAAAGACCCATCCAGGCACCGTATTTAAACTTTTCACATATCGTCACCGTCTTTCTCACCAGCCGAACCTTGCAAACGGTGAGCCACGCCATGAAGATCACCTCCTCTGATAATTAGGCTCATCCACAGAATTACTCGGGCACACCTTCATGTATGTTGAGTCCGACCATCATCTGTACTCTCAGCCCTATTGTTGTCTGTCCACTAATGACAACGTTTAGCGCCACCCTCTCCTCCCCCCCCCCCCCCCCCCCTCCGTATGCTAAGTGGACCATCATGATTTGTATCCAAGCTGATCTTCATGGCATGGCCAACCTTATGCGTGGCTCAGATGCCCTACAAAAGTGACACAATGGCAAGAAACGGCTGTCTATGAAAGTTTAGATGCTGATAATTTCTCTTTAAAAAGGTTTTGACCGTGTTACTCGCTCACAATTTTGAGCATCCATAAGTTTTGTACACGTTTCCAGGATAACAAACAAGTGTGCAAGGAACGCAGCTTGTAAATGCATATCTGCAAGCACCCCCACACATGACATCCAGCCTTTCATCAGCATCTTTCCGTTACCCAACAATCAGGCGAGTCCACATATCAGGTGGGGCAGACAAGTCAAGTCAACCAATCGCCCATTGGTTATTCTTTCCGGTGGCAGGACCACCACTGATGCGGAAAATCAAAGGCGGTAATGTCTCTCCAACTAGCTCTACCCTGGTAACTGGGTCAATAATCGAACCCTCAAAACAGGTGTCGGCAACATTAATTACCAAGCCTCTTGTAGGGAAGCCTTCAATGTTGCTGCTGACGACAATGAATGTTGCCGCTAAACCATCCAATTTGCCTTCCGCAGGCTTCCTCGAAAATCAAGAAAATCAGTCTTCGTGACGCGTTGGGTTCAACGGCTTTGAGGGTTACCAATAAGCCGCCTTATACCCGTCCATTCTTTGAACACGTGAAGCCCATCTAATGAATGGACAAACCAGCCCAATCTTTTGGACAAGGACACATTTAACTGCGTAGACATCCTGATGAACAGTTCAGATCTCTCATACAGGTGTAATTTTTGGCACATGTGGGCCATTTCTGCCCGGCTCTTCCAGATGATGGGTGCCAGCAAGTAGCATTCCCCATCAATCTTAAAAAGAAGCAAAGCAAACACCGCATGTTCGTGATTGTTCAATCTTAAAAAGAAGCAAAGCAAACACCGCATGTTCGTGATTGTTACAGTACATCAAGGCACCAACCATCTATTCATGTTTTCCTTCCGCAAGTGGTATCAGAGCTGTAATTAATTTCAAGAAGACCATCCAAACAGCACAAAGCCGTACATCAATCTCTGCCCGAACTGCCTTTTATTGTAACAAACCTCAGTAATACAAAGAGAACGATACAGAGAAAGTTTATACAATTCACAAACTGCACACTCACCCCTGATAGGTGAAACAAGGTACGGAAAGGACTTTCAGTGCTAGCAAATAACAAAATCAGACAATCAATGGAGTTCTTAGAGCATGGGAAAGTCTATCATTCCTACTGATTGGAAGGTGAACATAAACCTCATGGACCTCCTGCTTACACACCTCACCTTTGTCCCTATCTATGGCATAGCATACATATACCGTGTCAATTACGTTTTCCAGCACGTGAACAAAGTAACCCAGTGCCGCGAGCAGTAGCATCCATGCGAGAACGGCAACAAAGTACGCTTCTACCCCAAGTGAGCTAACGGCCTTCAGAATTGCACAGACCTGTTTCAATCCAAGAAGGAATGGTTTATAATGAGGAGAATATGAAACCTCCAAGAATCAATTATATCACTTGAGCAATGCATGGCACAGGATATGTTAAGAAGTCAAAGGAGTTGGCGTGGGAAGGAGGGAAATTTTCTAAGGGACACACTCATCCAGATGAATGACAGATTCCTGGGAACTGCCCTAGATAGGCCTGAGTCATATGCATGTGAAATTTCAAGCAAAACTAAATATTTTCCCATCTCCCATCACATTGGGAGTCACTAAAGACACAAGCAACCATGAGCTTTTTGAAATGATGGATGCATCCATCTTCAAAACCATTGGCAAATTTTCAAAAGTCAAAAGGGTATGTGTTTTATCTGATAGGTGAGGTTTTAAACTTAAAAGAGCTCCTGCAATGGTACATGTTAGGAAACCACCGTCCCCACAGGACCAGGCATGCACAATACAAACCAGAATACAAAGATACTTTTGCATGATAAGGAGACCCGAATTGACGCAATGTTGAATGCACATATGCATACTAGAATACTCAGATGCTTGTTACACACCAAGTGTACCAGCGTCAAAATCAATACTGGCAACAGATAATATATGGATACTTGTCAGATAGTTTCACCCATCCGATGTATAGGTTTGTTACTTTCTGATTCCATTGATATTATCAACGAATCATAGTACCAGGATCTCCCTACCACCCTCCTCTCCCTCTCTTAGAGATGTTTCTCCCCTTTCAATTGAGCAAATCGTGCTCATAAATTCACCCTCTCAAATCCTGGGGTGTTAAATTTCTTGTTGCTTTTCAAGAATTGAGTGAATCATGCTTACAAAATTACTTTGTTAAATCCCAGGGTGTTAAATTTCTTCTCGCCTCTCTCTCACATTAAAGGGAAAACAACAGTCAACACCCAAAGGGAGAAATTTTCAATATGCAGCACCAATCGGCTCAAGCACTTAGCCAAAGAATATCATTCACCACTCTTCTAACATGGGTAAACGTAGTGTTTAGCCTTGAGCAATAGATTGGATCTCATTGAAGATGAAACTCAGCTCCACAGCCTGGACTCCTCTTTGTTCGTGCAAACCACAACATTCCATGAGTTACCATCAACAATGATCTTCCCAGAAATCTTGCTGCTAAAAATCCTCAAAGCTTCTTTTCTTTTACATTTTTCCCTTTTTTTTCTTTTCTTTTTGGGTCCAAGGTGGACAGTACCACCGGATCACTATTGATCGAAAGAACTTACAAAAGAAGAAGAAGAAGAAGAAGAAGAAGAAGAAGAAGAAGACAAGGCAAAAAACATCGATGATGCTCAAATCTTCTCTAAGAAGAAGGCAAAAAACATCGATGATGCTCAAATCTTCTCTAAGGCCTAAAGCTTCTGCTTCCTGCGCTTTGTTGGTGGGAATAGGGCTGGTGAAGGACACTGAAATAGAACTTTTGTTCTCTTAGAAGCCCAATGCCAGAAAGGCCGTAGAGCCCATGGAAAACCCATCAAAATTCAATTTACAACACCCACGAGTAGGCAGTGGACAAATGTCTATTAGATTATCCTTTCAATGCTTTGCTCATGACCACAGCTGACTAATCTCTAAGCAGATGCAAGCAAAGACATTTTAAAATAGTAGCAAGCTAAGGGTGCGTTTAGTGGTGCAACTTCAGATAATCCCCACAAATTGTCTCCATGATTGATGCATCATTAAAGATTTGATTGCTCCTTTCTTTCAAAATTTTGTATTATTTTCTGCTTGGCTTTCCACCTCACAGCCTTGCAATAAAATTTCCACATTATCCTTCAAAAAAAAAAAAAAAAAAGCATGAAAGGAAGAGGCCCCCACAACAACTTCACCCTTCCAAGAAATTGCCCCCCAACAGATCAAAACCCCTCCCAGCTTCTCATTGATAGGTCTGGCCAAATCAAACAATTTAGGGAGATCTTGCAGAAAAGCAGTGAACATGTGATGCACTGTTCCCTCTTTTCTCCTACACAATACAAATACAAAGGAGATTATGTTCTCTAACCTTTACATGGTCCTCAGTAAGGCCTATTACTTGTAGGTGTCCATGTGAAAGCCATCATCCTTGGAGGAGCAAGAGGCATGCATCGTGTTCCATTTCCATACCCTAGAATTGTTCCCACTAATATGGGAGAAGACTTCCCTCATAAACTTCATCAAGCTTCTAAAATCTTCCACTCAGTCATCCTTGAGATTTCTTCTGAAAATAGTGTTCCACACTAGGTGACCTCTTATAGTAACATAGCATTTTCATGGAGGAAATTTGTTTGAACCCACACTATTGGTCACTTTCTCCCAAGGTTTCCAAATATTGCAAATCTTACGTGTGCTCTTCCAAATGTCAGAAACATTGCCCCATTTAAGAATGCTTGGACCTCATGCCCTATTGAAGGACCTTTACTTCGCATGCGCAACCTCCCTCCATAAGGCATCTAGGTCATTTGCAAACTTCCACCATTTGCTAAGAAAGCTCCAGTCTCTCACCCTCATCCTACCCACCCGATCCCCAATTCCATTTTAGATTTTTTTCATGCTTTCCATTTTCCCACTTAATTGAGTGGTATTCGTGCTTTTCTATTCTAACTAGGGGTGGCAATGGGCCAGGCAAAAGTTGGCACTAGCAGACTGAAAATGCATCGGCCCTCCCTCCAAAAGGTATCTAGGCCATTTGCAAACTTCCACCATTTGCTAGGAAAGTTCCAGTCTCTTGCCCTCATCCTACCCACCCCAATCTGATGCAGGACAATTAACCACTTGCTCTAAAAGCTCGAGCTTTTAGAGCAAGTGGTTAATTGTCCTGCATCAAATTGGTATCAGAGCGAGAGGTCTCATGTTCGAGACTCCTCACCGGGGGTGATTAATGCAGGAGCATTTTCACACCGGGCTTTAGTGGGGTCGCCTGTGGGATGCAGGGGCACACTCGGGGTGGGCGGGGCCCACGGGGGAGGTCTCATGTTCGAGACTCCTCACCGGGGGTGATTAATGCGCATTTCAAACGAGGCTCGAGTGGGGTAGCCTGTGGGATGCGGGGACACACTTGGGGTGAGCAGCCCATGTGAGGCGGTACTCATGTGATTTGGGGCCCACGAGGGGGGTTCGGTCAAAGTCCTAACCCATGAGATGTAGGCCCTGGGCTATGAGATAAATGGATTAATTCGTCATGCTCTAACAGTTCAAGCTTTTAGAGCAAGTGGTTAATTGTCCCGCATCAAATAAAATGCCCCTGCATTAATCACCCCAGATGAAGAGTCTCGAACACGAGACCTCCCGCTCTGATACCAATTTGATGCAGGAATATTAACCACTTGCTCTAAAAGCTCGAACTGTTAAAGCATGGCGAATTAATCCCTTTATCTCATAGCCCAGGCCCCACATCTCATGGGCTCATCGGCCGAACCCCCCTCGTGGGCCCCAAATCACATGGGTACCGCCTCACACGGGCCGCCCACCCCGAGTGTGTCCCCACATCCCGCAGGCTACCCCACTCAAGCTCGGTGTGAAATGCACATTAATCACCCCCGGTGAGGAGTCTCGAACACAAGACCTCCCCCGTGAGCCCCGTCCACCCCGATTGTGCCCCTGAATCCCACAGGCGACCCCACTCGAGCCCGGTGTGAAAATGCCCCTGCATTACGATCCCCCCTTCCATTTTAGATTTTTTCATGCTTTCCATTTTTCCACTTAATTTGAGTGGTATTTGTGATTATCTCTTCTAACTAGGGGTGGCAACAGGCCAGGCTAAAGTTACCCTTAGCCCAGCCCTAATCACATAAGCATTGGCCCTAGTGGGCTCAAAATGCCATGTCCTATAAGGAAAAGCTTTTACTTATCAAAGGTTTTTAGTCCGTTCAATTTCAAAAAAAAAAAAAAAAAAAAAACAAACAAACAAACAAACTTGGGATATCCTCCATCCACAAAAAGTCTTACATATAAGAGGTTTGGATCATTGAAACATGACCCTAGATCCAATGATTATATTAAAACCAGTGTTTTAAATAGCAAATAGCATGTAGTGTAGCACTCATCCCTCTAAAGCATGAGGCATAAGCTACATAGCATATAGCATAAGCTACACACTACTAGATTTTTAATCAAGTTTGCACTTGGTTGCACCAATTTATGATATTTTGTGCCAAATTCAACTGATTAATAATGAAATTTAACAAAATTTCATGACATTTAGTGCAACCAAATGCGACCTAAAGTAATAGGAAATGGCAATGATTAAGTATAAAGGTAAAGAAAGAGCAATGAAAATGATTTAATATTGTTACTTATATTCTAACACCATTAAAAAGATTAATTAATTTTATTGAAAATAGAAAAATGTAATAAATCATTGAAAACATTAATTGATTTTACTGTTGTAGTGAAAAATAACTCGTAATGTGAGCTACGTAGCGTGTAACGCAGTCTGTGTAGTGTGTAGCATACACAAATTATCATGTAGCGTAAGCTACACACAAATTGAGTTATTTTCATAGGCTACATAACATTAAGGCTAAGCTCCACTAGGTAACGTAAGTTACACGCTACATAGCACAGCTATTTAAAACACAAATTAAAACTACACATGTACATTGACAGGGAACAGTTAACAAGTGTCTTTAAACAATTATAATGGTGGCCCACTTAATGTTGGATCAGGCCAACGGACTGGCCTGGGCCATTCATCATTGGCCCTGGATAAGCCTGGCCCTAGCATCGGGCCTATATGTCGGGCCCAGGCCCAGCCATCAGGCAAGTTTAGGGGCCCAAGCCTTGGCCCTACAGCGTTGGGTTGCCTAGGCCGGGCTATGAAACCTGGCTCATTGCCACGAGGGTTGCCAATGCTTACATAGATCTATGGATATCCAACATATCCAACCCGATTTAATAAGATCTAGATCTGGATTTTGGGCCCCACTAATAATTGAGTCAGGGTCAGGTCCATGAGTTTGGATATGATTAGGAATCAGGTAGGGTCAGGTACCTGAATATATAAAAGCGATGTTTCTAATATGGACCAAAATCTAGATTCGGACCCAAACATGAGGCCAAAGATCCCTTCTAACTAGATTCTGCTCCTTCAAATCACAATTTGGACTCATGCTATTGATCTCACATCCTAGCTATTTATACTTGCTATTAACAGAGGGGGAGATGCGGGCCATACCACTGTATGGCCCACCTAGACTCTGTTTTAAGTTATTTCTTCTTGTTATTAGTTGTTTATTTTGGTTTAGGATGTGTAGGTTATATTTGCTTTTCTTATTAAGGGTCTTTTTATCAATTTGACTTTTCATTATTAAAATAAAGGGGAGAGGGTGGGTGTCCAACCCTAGCTCACCTTTCCTCTCTTCTCCCAACTTTCTTTTCTCTCTTTTCTTCTCCTCTTCCTTTCTTTAATCTATAATTCTACATGGTATCAGAGAATCCTTGATTCTGATCTAATCCATCTTTCTCCCTTCTATCCTATATCAAAGAGATTATTGTTGTTACAGTCCTCTTCGATGACAATATGTGTGTGCAAATGTTACAACTTTTGAATCCACTCATTTCTTCTCAAGATACAGTAAATCTCTTGATGTAGAAACCGTGGCAGTAACTGTTGCAGTTGAAGAAGACAATCTAATATCGTCTCTCTGTCGACTCCTCCATTCCCATTGTGCCTTAGCCAAAAGTCTATTCACAATGAAAACGGACAGATAGTGCGGCTAATCATGATCAGTGTTTTCAGTAGCATATGCTACATAGCATGTAGCATACACTACATTGCGTATACTAGTAGTGCTTATCCATGGAAGTGTATGCTATGGGGTTGGAAGCATATGCAACACATAACATAGCGTGTGGCCCTGGTACTGTATGTATACCATCATGATGGATCCATTCCATAGAGGAGGTTCCAAGATCCACACCATTAAGTTGATGGGCCACAGCGTGGATTGGGAACGCCCCAAAATTTTCCAAGATTGTAAGATCCTAACCCTTTAACTACTGGCCTACAATGGTTAGGAGAAAATTACATCAATGCTCCAAAAGGGTAAAGATCAATGGCCAGGATCTTCAAATCTAGAATATATTTGGACGTCTCCATCCACTGTGGGGCCCATCAATCAACACTCTAGCCTACAATGGTTAGGTGAAAATACAGTAATGCTCTAAAGTTCAGGATCTTCAAATCTAGAATATATTTTGGAAAACACTCTGGATCAGTGAACCATGGGCCCCACTTGTATGGAGCTGGCACATCCATCAGGACCTGACCATTCTCCATAGTCCATACATATGTTTCCATGGGATAGAACTAGTAACCACAAAATGTACGGGAGTTCGAAACTTTATGACTCACCACTATTGCATATAGCGCGGATAGGACAAAGATAATTCCAACCAGGATACGTGTGGAGACAGTCTCCACAAAAACAGCAGAGAGAAGATTACGTCTCAGAAGCTCATATGTCATCTTGGCAGAAGAGCAGTATCCTTCACCAGTTATAGCTGCAAAGTTGATTGTGAACTTGTTGAGAAAATTAATTGCTGATAACAAAACATTTACACAGCACCGGAGAATAAGATTCACTATCCCAGAAGCAGCATCTTCTCTCTCTGCACTATCAACTGCAGCACGCACCACACGGACAGCACCAATTAGCAAGCCTGAGAAGCATACTGTGCCGAAGGAGTGACCAAAAGCATTTCTGCAAAATTTACAACACGTGATGAAAAAAAAAATTTACAAAAATAAAAATTAAAAATTAAATGGTTAGGCTTTCTTAGTGGTGCCTCTCTAGCAGCAGCAGTCTTGCTCTGCATCCTTTTCTAGTAAATGAGAGTATTCCTTTCTGGAAAATGTAAAGCATGTTATATAGATTAACAGAAGTACAGAAGGACATCATTGATACTGCAATGAAGTTAGAAGCATTCAAAGAAAAAAAAAATCATTTTGGTTGACAACAGCAATTATTTATTTATTTACTATTACTATGATTTTGATAATACAAGGGGATTGAACCCAAGACCTCAATGTTGAAACAAGATGCCTGCAAATTGACAACAGCTAATTAACAAGTGACGAATTGTGTATTCGTAACAGCGTCACCACCAGAAAGGCAGCTATCCTTAATTTGGCAGATTTCTTTTACAATGTTTAAGAAGGTAAATGTACCCATTGTGGTTGCATCCAATGTGTAGGGTTAAAGAAGCCAAACCATGAAAAATATTATTGGTCAAAGAAGAGGAATCATGATCCTCACCCTGAAGATATGTATCGTACCCACCAAGCCATCAACAATAATCCGTCAAAAAAGAGGCATCATGGTCCTCAACTTGAAGATATGCATGGCACCTTGGGTCCCTAGTTTGTTCAAAGTAGGGCCCACGGTTTGGAGATAAGAGTCCATTAATATGATAGGACCCCCAGTGTATGGACCATGCATGAAATATCTCCATGGCTGGACTACCCTACACCATTTTCATCCTTAAAGTTAGCAGTTGTGACAACTAATATATTAACATTCAACTGGAAAAGGCCAAAGATTGGATGGCTAGGAACTTCCAATAGAAGAGATATCTGGGTCATGCCCATCCAAGGTGAGCCCCTTCAGATCAAATATCGAGATCACTGAACCATGGGCCAAACTGGTATAAACTGAAATCCCAAGGATATCATGCATATGGGTCAAGGATCATATAATGCCTATGGTTAAAAGGGTATCCATGCTTCCAAAGAAAATGTTTAATACTATTATATGCTGGAATACATCCACATTTCAGAACACAATATTAGTTCCCTGCATTTAGGAAATAAACTTTGCATGCATGAAATTGAATTTGTGTTTTCTTGCACTCTCTGATTTCCTTCTTTACTAGTGTATTTCCAACTGCACAATCCATATACAGGAGGTGCCCAAGTGTTGTGTTGCGGACACTTATTAAACAGCGAATAGCACGTAGTGTAGCGTTCACCTCTCCGAAGCGTGTAGCATAAGCTACATAGTGTGCTACACGCTACTTCTAGATATTTAATTAAAAATAATAGAAAAAATTGGTAAATAGTACGAATAAATATAAAATTGTCAAAAAATATTTTTAAAAAAGATATGGAATCTCCTTGATTTTTCAAGTAAAAACACATTCAGAACAAGGTATCAAAAGCCAAACCCACTCATATTCAAGCCAAAAACAATCATATCAATAAGTATGCAAGCAAGTATCACTAAACTAACTTAGCAAAGTCTAAAAATAAATATTATAAATCATCATAAAATATCACAAGAACTAATCAGTAAATGATACATAATTGTTTTTTGAAGTTCTAGAGAAAAAAAAAAAATCACTAGCATCACTAAATTAGTAAACGTGTAAAAACTTATGCAACTGTTGTGTGAGGCCCACCATGTCGTGTGTAATTGTGTATGCCAGCCAACCTGCACATCTAGTGAGCCTCACCGTGATGATGGGATGCCAAAAACATCAGGCCAATCGAATCTGAGGTGGACCACACAATAGAAACCAAGAACCTCCAAATTCACGTGGAGGCCAGCATGATGGTTGCATCAACCCTGCTGGACCAGTTGGATACCATACACACACCACGCCAGGCCCCACAAAAATAAGTGTTGTAGAAAAATTTATTCTCCGACTTCATAGAGATTTTAAAAGAAAAAAAAAATGCTAAAAAAAAATCTAAATCTTCATCCAAAATCAAACAAAAAGTATTAAAAGGGGGGTTAAGGACTAGACACACCTCTCTTGAGTTTTAGAAGAGATTCAATCAAACAAACAAACAAAAATTGAGCTCCACAGCCATAAAAGGGAAAACTTGACATCTCATTTGATTTGACTCTAATGTCCCTAAAAATTTAGCAGAGTGATCATCTCCTAGGGTCGATTCAATGGCTCCAATTTCATCTTGAAACATATAGCAAATTGAGAGAATCGAATGGCTCAAATGTCTGGCCAGGCGGGGATGGCGCAGTTGAATATTTAGGGCTTTGAATGTTATCATTTGAAAGCCTTATGTTTTTTATAAAGGCTAGATTAGTATGTTAGTTTTACACTGTTTGGAAAATGGTTGTGGCTCTGCAACGATACACTTGGAGGATCAGGATTGGCTGACCAGTGTGATATTATACTTCATAGATATGCTCCATCCACAAAGGACCTACATTTTAGAAGGTCTGGATAGCTCTACATCATTTCCATGCGATCACCATTTTTAATTAGTGCTGAACTAACATAACAGTCCAGGACTTGTAAACTGAGTTTTTAAAGCTAGAATCGAGAATATCATGTAGCATATGCTACATACGCAATACGTGCAACCTAGTGTAGAGCGTACAGTACATGCCAGATGGCACACGTGACAGTGGAAACATGCTACTTTTATACACCGTCACATGGAGGCTACGCTCAGTGTTCAAATTATCTCCGATATTATCGAAATATCTCCGATATTATCTTTATCTCCAGCTCAGCAATACCGATAACGCTGGTAGCGATACCGATAATGCTGGTAGTATAAAAAATTCCAGGTATTAGCAATGTATCGCTAAGTATCACCAATGTATCAATATCGCTAATATAATCACCAATAGTTTCAATTATGTAAATTCAAGGTGTCACTTGTATTGCTAATGCATCAATATCGCCAATGTATCGCCAATATTTTCGACAATGTAAATTCTAGGTAATGCTTGTATAATAACTATATTGACGATATTTCAATAATATCGCCAACGTATTGATATCATCAAAATTTTGTTTATTAGAATAAATTTTATTTCAATTTTTTTCATGAGCACATGGTTATATGTAGTTTTCAAGTTGTCATTGATAATATTGATAATCTCTCGATCTTATCGATATTGCAACATGCACGATATTGAGACCACAATCTTTCTTTTCCTTTCCAATTGTTGTTGATTTCTTGGTGAAATATCATATGTTGTTGATATTTTGCAATATCGATGGATATTTGGATAGAATGTTGGATGCTTAAATAGGCAAGATGGGATGGTTGGACTGATTTCTTATAACAACACATGCTTTTAAGGCCCCATTAAATTGAAACTTGTTATGTATGCATTCTTTTCACAAATTTTTTTTATTTCTAAATATACAAATATGTACATTTTAACATCTCCTGAAGTTTCGCTGAAAATTCCACCATTTTTCCCCGCATTTCCGGTTATCAGCGATATTATCGGCGATATCGATATTGTTTCCATATCCCTGGCCAGCGAAACTTGTAGCGATACCGATACTTCGAACACTGGCTACGCTACACTACTTAGCATATGTTATACACTACTTAGCATACGCTATCTAAAACACTGGTTGCAGATTATGCAGATAGCTCAATTAAACCTAAAAACTTTGATACAAGTAGTATACTTGTATTGGTACAACATTCCAGATGCTCCCACATGTATATTCCCCAAGAGCTGCATGATATGGGCGTGAGTATACTCAGTGTTTGCAATATCGATACTTATCGGTATCACACTCCAGCGATACGAAACCCGTTAGAAGATACCAAGATTTTTTTTATTGTATGTAAATATCCGAAAAAATCGGAAAAAAAAAAAAAAAAAAAAAAAAAAAAAAAAAAATTAAACAAGAGAGAAACCTTTGACAATGTGGATTTTTGTACATGTAGAAGAGTTTGCGCTGATCGGAAGCTGCATTTAGTGGGCCATTCGAATCGAAGTACGTTGTTCGTAGGGAATTGATTTGGAAGTTTGTAGGGAATTGATTTTGGAAGATAATGAGAAAAAGATCTGGAGAAATCTAGAGATTTGGGAGAGAAATTAGGGTTCTAAGGGGGCCGAAACCCTCTCTACTTCCAAATAGGGCTTTTGAGCCTTTTCTATCGAGCGGTCCGATGCGGATTTCATGCGAAAGACTTCCGCGCATGAAGTACTTGCGCTGGGATGCTAGGTGGGGCCCACTGTGATGTTTGTGAGAAATCCGCCACGTCCATCTGTTTTGCAATATCATTTTAGGACATGCGGCCGAAAATAAGGTGCATCCAAAACTCAGGTGGGCCAGACGAGAGGAAACAGTAGGGATTCAATGGCCATCGTTGAAACATTTTTATGGCCACAAAAGTTTCGCATCAGGATAAGTTTTTAATGTTTTCACTTCATCCAAGTGGGAATAACCTCATAAACGGTTTGGATGGCATATAAACATCAAGGTGGTTCCCAAGAAAGTTTCAACGGTAGGAAACTCTTTCCCCAGTTTTCCCTCTCGTATAGCCCACTTGAGTTTTGGATCCACCTCGTTTTCGGCCGCATCCCCTAAAATGAGCTCGTAAAATGGATGAACGGGGTGGATTTCTCACAAACATTACAGTGGGCCCCACCTAGCATCCAAGCATAGGAACTTCCTGTGAAAGCCTTTTGCAGGAAATCCGTGTCGAGCACGGATCCAAAGCCTTGGAGACAGACGGTCCAATCAGAACCTCTGTAGGGCTCACCATGATATGTGTCTTATTCACACCGTCCATCCATTTTAATAGGTCATTTTAGGATATAAATCTAAAATGTAGTTAAATATAAGGCTCAAGTGGGCCGCATGATAGGAAGTCGCGGAGGCAATGATATCCACCGTTGAAGCTTTCCTAGGGCCCATTGTGATGTTTATTTGCCATCCAATCTGTTCATAAGGTCTGACAGACCTAGATGAAGAAAAACATAAATATTAGCTTGATCTAAAACTTTTGTAGCCCCTAAAATTTTTTTAATGGTGGCCATTCAATGACCACTTTTTCGTGTGGTGCGATCCACCTCATTTTTGGATTTGCCTCATTTTTTGGCCCATTCCCTAAAATAATATGCCAAAATGAATTGACGGTGTATATAAACAATATTACGTCGAGGTGGCCCCACAGTCATGGTCCCACCATATTACATACATCCACTGATGTGGTCCACTTGATCTCTGGATCTGCCCCATTTTTTTTCTCAAGCTTTAAAATGATCCATATATATATATATATATATGAATGAACTGCATGGATACAATGCATGGGGCCCACACAATCTACCTCATTGGTTTAGCCAAGACATATCAAAAAGTAAAGATATAAATGTCAGGAATTGGAGAGTGGATTAGGTGAGAGCCAATACTCACCCAAGATGGTGTGGCCCTTAATGTGGACCCTACCTTAATGTATGTATTTTGTATCCATGTCATTCATCTATTTTTCTAAATCATTTTAGTGTATTATCCAAAAAACGAAGCACATCCAATTATCAGGTGGACCATCCCAAAGGAAAAGGTTGTGATTGACTATTAATGGGCCACAAAAGTTCTGGATCAATCTCATATTTGTTGTTTTCCTTTCATCCAGGCTTTTGTGAACTTATCAACAGATTGGATGGTAAATAAACACTACGAAAACATTAAGATAAGCCCTAAGAAGGTTTTAATGGTAAGGCCTTCAATCAATATTGTTTCCTATGGCATGGTCCACTTGATAATTGGATATGCCTCATTTTTGGTATGGTGCCGTAAATTAAGGTGGCAAAACAGATGGACGGTGTGGATACACATGTCTTGATGCATTTATAAATGTTATGCAATATATTTGAATATAGTTGTTTTAGTTCAATCGAACAGCGCATAACTTAGGACACTATACAAAGGAAACCTATCATGTGCATTTATTTTATTTTTTTGGAGATTTTATGATTTAAAAGTGTGTATTAAGGTCATTTTTAATAATCACTGAAGTTTCATTGAAAAATTCAAACATTTCCCAATGTTTCCCTATGTTTCCCAAAAAATGCGACAAATTACGCGATACGAACGATATATCCCGTGCGATAAACGATACATATTTGTATCCCAAGGGTGCGATACATTGCGCGATACCGATATTTCGAACACTGAGTATACTTGATCATGCAACCCCTAAACTTTGGAGGTTTATTGGTGTAGACACCCCACCTTCGGCCGATAAGCTTGATTGAACAAAAACCTTAATCCATACCCTTAACCCTAAGCCAAACGCTAATCCATACCCTTAACCCCAAGTCAAACCCCAATCCATACCCTGAATCCCAAGCCAAACCCCGATCCATACCCTAAACCTGATCCAAACCCTAATCCAAACCCTAGAACCCTAGAAACCCTAAAACCCGATTAACCCAGTCATAGTAACCTAGCAAAACCCTAAAACTGGTCCCGAACCCCAACTTTAGGAAAACCTAACCTATAGAGTCAACCCTCGAGTCAACCCACTGACCTAGTCAGCCCACATAGCCTACCCAGTCAACTCACCTTGTCAAGCCAAGTCCATAACTCATTTTGGCCCAAGCCGACTCCAAAGCCCAATTCGGAGGAAAGGAGAGACAACAAGGCGGCCTCGGAGGACCAAACATGTCCACATGTAAAAGAGGAACCTCCCTCCGAAGCATGAGCAAAAGGGAATGATGAGGCACCCAAGGTGCCGCTCGCCACATGATTGGTCGTACTTTGGCCAACTGCCCACTTGTGTGCTGATGTCCTCCCTACCTATTTCATGCATGTGCAAAACTTAAAAATTACTCTGATGCCCCTCTCTTAAATCAAAATTACACCTTATGCCATCCAAAGCCTTCTTAACCTCAAGCTTTGCAGGAATTACCATAAAATCAGGTTGGATGGCTATAAATACCCCCCTTCCCTTCATATTTCAAACATCCCCTCTCATTTACAAATCTTTAAAAAGTCCTCTTAAGCCTTAGCCTAACCACTCCACCCCTTCCACCAAGGAGGGAAACAGTCCAACCCGGGTTCAGTTAAGTTCGGCCAAGTCTAAATCCACCTGAGCCACCAGGTCTCAATCCAACCCTCTCATCCCAACCCTTGCGACAGTACTGTCCATCCAACCAACTGTTTTCAATCAAGCTCCATCTGGCCATAGCATTTGCATAGTGCAACACTCATCTCATCATTCAACACACTTTGCACTAAATTGGCTCAGAAGTATGCTCTGAGGCTTGCTGATTTACGAACCATGCCCCAACAGAAAACCTGTCAATTACTTCACACTTTGTCACAAGCATTGCACACATTCATACACGAGAACTGAATCCTAACCCTCAAGAACAGTCAGATCCTGTGAAGTAGAGACTATGCATATGTACAAACAGAGTGGGTGCCTAACACCTTCCCCCTCTGTAACCGCGGTCTCTTACTTAGAATCTCTTATCACAAAACCGAAGAGTCATCTTAGGGCAAAAAATCTTCGGATCCCTATCCTAACGTTTCTATAGGGTCTAGCCAACTTTAGGGATGAAGAAAATGGCTAGTGGTGACTCTAGTTAAACATAATCAATCAATCACATCCCAAAGCCCTCGAACGAGGTAACACGTGGGAAAGCGACCTCGAGTCGATTCCGGCCCGGGATCCCAGCGTCCACAGAATTGCGACTCTACTGGAGATGTGTTAGCCACACCAGTTGAGACCCAACTCGAAAAACCAGATCTTTTCAGTCCCAGAGGGTCAGCAGTTCTCAAGCATTTGCATCAATTTCGAGGGGAAAAAAAAAAAGCAAAAAAAAAAAAAAAAAATCATTAAAAATCCAAAACCATTGCGCCTTTGTGAGCTAGGCGCTCCTGAAAAAACCTCTCCTTCCACATCATCATTCGAACCAAATCACAGACAGCCATGGCCAAGAGGAAGAAATCCAATCCTTCTATGCACTCGATCTCATAGAAGCTCAGCCTGCACAGCCACAGCAGGCAGAAGTCACACCAATCATCCAAGAATTGGCATGAGGAGTCAAAGCAATGCAGGAGATGTTCCTACAATTCATGCAAGCACAAGTCGCCGCTGCAAGCAACCAAGCTGGCCTATCTCAACAACCAGTTTCAATGTTCTTTCCAGCTTCCAATTCAAACCAAGCGCAACTGTCAGAATCTGCACAGGATTACCGACACCAGTCAGCACAGCCCTCGACCATAGGGCTCTTTTTTCAATACTCTCCCACAACCGGGGGTCAAAACAATCCCGCAACCAAGATTCTCAATCAATTTCCAGCCAACCTCGCAGTCGGGGTTTCAAATCAATTTTCAGCAAATCCTGCAGCCAGGATCCACAGTCAATTTCTAGCACATCTCGCAGTCGGGATTCAATTTCAAGCGGCAACAGCTTCCCCGACCGGAAGCCAAAGACTAGCACTGGCGAATGCCCACAACGGGGGTCAGTGTCAAGTCCTCCACAACCAGTAGGCAGTGGCAAATACCCAACCAGGGGTCACTTTCCAGCTTCTCAGCCTCCCCGACCGGGAGTGCCTTTCAATTCCAGCAATTTCCCGCAACCGGGAACACATTCACATTGCAATAAGCCCCCCCTAATGAGAGCCATATAGTCAAAGAAATTGACCACTTGTGCCGAAGAAGCGGAACGAGTTCAACTGCGGGAGAAGCCGATATCTCAAACAAGCCAAATAAAAATGGAGTTGCGGGAGCAACTCCAAGCCATGCAGAATCAACTTCAACAACAACAGGGGGTTGACCTCCCCTCGACAATCTTCAGGGACCTATCTCTTCCCAGATGCACAAGTACCACAAACTTTGAGGTTCCCAAATTCAAGAGATACGCTGGCAGTGGCTGTCCTACAACCCATCCCAAAGCTTTTTGTGGAGAGCTGAACGTCGTAGAATGGAATGACGGAACCCACATCTGCATATTCTAAAAATCCTTGAAGGGCGATGCTCTGGATTGGTATACATCATTAGATTGTCACCATATCAAGACCTGAGAAGAACTTTCCTAGGCCTTTGTCAACCGATTCATGTACAATCTAAACATGGCACACCATGGAAGGCAGATTTGGCAGCCCTAAGGCAGAGATGCGACGAGACATTGTCTGCTTATGTTGGACGTTGGTGAGCTATGGCTGCCCAAATGCGAACTCCCATTGACGACAAGGAGCAGATCTCCATGAACGTCAACTCAACAAACCCGAGTATTTCAGGGTACCTGATCTCGTACCCGTATGCAAACTTCACCCAGCTCATCCGTGTAGGGGAGCAAGTCGAAGCCGGAATAAGGGCAGGAACAATTTCCCCCCCCTGGCCGCATCAAACCGTTCTAGAAAAACGAAGCAAGCTCGAGCCCCGAGATATGAGAATAGAAATGGTTCGATCCAACGTCCGACAAAGGTCAACAACATCATCACCACTGCTCAAGGAAGTCAGTATGCCCCCCAACAGGCTATCGTCAGTGAGACCAAAGCGTAACAAAAGTGGGAATATTAAATTTGATTCCAAGTCGATGCGAGTTTTTTGCTATTTAAAGGGGTGTTCCAAGCTAGTATAGATACAAATTAAGGTAAAGGAGAGAGAGCAAGGAGTTGTGGAGCTTCTACTGAGTCCTTCTCCAATCCTTCGGTTCTACTTCGGTTTTTATGTTTTCGTTTGAGTTTAGTTCAATCATGTCTATGGTTGGCTAAATATCTTAGCTAGGGCTAAGAGGTGAAGCTGTTTTAGTTTACTTCGATTCAAGTACTTAGTTTAATTGTTGAACAATTCATTGATATTGGTTTGAATGAAAATTTATTTTGTACAACTCCAACCCCAACCTATCGGAGGTAATGGTCATTGGGCCAGGCCATGATCCTCCACCCATCTCATCAACTTCAATCGAAGAGGTTGGGGGTCTTAGTTGGACTTCGGTCCCCCTGACAGTTGAATCGGCCAGTGAACCATCCAAGGGCCCCGGTCTTTTTTTTTTTTTTTTTTTTTTTTTAAAGGCCAATTTAAGCAACAATTGGCATCTAGAGCCAAGTTTGCCTCAATCATGGTTTGCAATGCCGACCTATTCGATATCCCTTAAAGCTAAAAATTTCAACAAATTTAAAAAGTTTCAAAATCCAAAAACATCAAATATTCCAACTTTACAAAACATCAAAAAAATCTTTCAAAACCTGCATGTAATAATGTGCCTAGTTCGTCTGCTGAGTCACATGAGTTCGAGGTCGACACATGATTTCGACATCGAGTTAGACTTCGAACTCACGGGTTTTGGACAAAGCCCATGAGGGGGAAGATAATGACACAGTTTCCTAACTAGAGGATCTGCTCAAAAAGTTCGAAACCAAGGCTAATGTTATGGCAGAAGACTTCAAGATTATAAACTTGGGGACTCTTGAAGTTCCTTGGGAAGTCGTTGTCTCCAAAGTACAATCAGAAAATGGTAGATTTCCTGACCCCAAGGCTATCCAATTTCACGTGCTCATACGAAGACCTGCCTGGATTCAGTGAAGAAGTTGTTGTGCATCACTTGCCGACAAAGCCTGAAATGAAGTCAGTCAAACAAAAGCCGAGAAGAATGAAGCCAAAATGGGATCTAAAAGTTCGAGAAGAAGTCATCAAACAGTATAATGCAAGATTCTTGGTAGTTTCCAACTACCCTGAATGGCTTGCCAACATTGTGCCAATACTAAAGAAGGATTGCAAAGTTCGGATGTGCATCGACTTCCAAGACCTCAACAAAGCCACATATCGACACTCTGGTCGACAACACTGCAGGGCACAAGTTCTTATTCATGGACGGATTCTCGGGCTACAATTAGATCAAGATGTTTGTAGAAGACTATAAAAAGACTTCATTCATCACGCCATGGAAAACGATCTACTACAAGGATGACATGATCATCAAATCTCGTATGGTTGAAGGACATTTTGAAGACCTGAAGAAGCTCTTCGACAGGTTAGAAAAGTACAAGCTCCATCTCAACCCTCAGAAATGTGTCTTCGGCGCAATAGGAGGCAAACTTCTCAGGTTCATAGTCAGTGAGAAGGACATCAAGGTTGATGAAACAAAGACAATGGCTATCATCGAAATGTCTCCTCCAAGGACCGAAAAAGAAATTCGAGGCTTCCTCAGCAGGATCCAGTACATCAATCACTTCATCGCACAACTCACTCACATCTATGAGCCGATATTCAAGCTCCTACGGAAAAACTCGCAGAAAGAGTGGAACAAAGATTGCCAAGCTGCCTTTGACAAAGTCAAGAAATACCTAATGAATCCCCCAATTCTAGTGCCGCCAACTCCTGGACGACTAGCAGACGCCATCGACTACATCCTCGATCAATAAAACGAAATAGGAAGGAACAAGCAGTATATTATTTAAGTCGCAGGTTCACCGACTACGAGACTTGGTACTCAGCACTCAAAAAGACATGTCTCACCCTAATCTGAGCAACTCAGCGACTCAAGCAATACATGATTGCACGCCCTATCCTTCTCCTCGCCCGTATGGATCCGCTCAGGTACTTGTTCAAAAAGTCGGCACTCACTAGGAGGATAGCAAAGTGGTAACTACTTCTATCTGAGTTCGACATCACCTATGTCACTCAAAAGGCAATTAAGGAGAAGCATTCATAGATCATCTAGCCGCCCACTCACTACCAGATTACCAGCCTTTGAAAACCTTCTTCCTAGATGACGACCTTCTCTTCATTGAGGGAGACGAGAACAAGGTGGATGAATGAATGTTGTTCTTCGATGGTATAATGGGAGAGGAATCAGAGCAATCCTATATTCTCCCGACGATTGCCCTATTCCCATCTCAAGGTGAATCGCATTCGAATGCACCAACAACATGGCAGAGTACGAAGCCTGCATTGCCAGTCTGAGGGAAGCCATAATCTTAGGTGTAAAAAAGCTACGGGTACTCGGAGATTCGCAACTTATCATTAACCAAACCAATGGCAATTAGAAAACCAAAGCTGAGAAGTTGATACCATATCACGTATATCTCAAAAATATGGTTGAAGAATTTGAGTAAGTCGCATTCTCACACATGCCAAGAGGAAAGAACCAATTCGCAGACACTCTCGCAACCCTAGCATCAATGCTAGAAATTCCAAAAAGAGCTTCAGAATGGGAGCTCACAGTAGAAATTCAAGAAGAGCCGGCCTTCTGCTTATAGATTGAAGAAGCCGAAGCCAACCCCAAGCAACAAACCCTGGTACAACGATATCAAGCAATACCTCGAAAGCCAGGAATACCCATAAGAAGTTATATCAACCAACTGTCGAACCATCCAACGTTTGGCAGGACAATTCACGATCGATCCTTCAACCAAGTCCTTCGATGCGTGGATGAAAACGAAGGCGCGAGAATTATTGAAGAAATCTACGACGAAGTGTGCGGCCCGCACATGAATGAGCATATGATGGCAAAGAAGATCCTACAACTTGGCTACTATTGGATGACAATGGAGACAGGAAATGCTTCAAGTGTCAGGAACATGCAAATCAAATTCATGTCCCAACATCAGAATTATACAGCCTGATTACACCTTGGGCCCTTCTCTATGTGAGGTCTTGACATCATCGAAATGTGAACCCGAAAGCTTCAAATGGCCATGAGTATATACTCGTGGCAATCAATTACTTCACCAAGTGGGTAGAAGCAGCATCCTACACCACCATAGCAGCATCTCATGTGATCAAGTTCATGAAAAACAACATCATCAACCGATATGCAATGCCACATGCAATCATTACAGACAACAGGACACCCTTCGTCAACAAGAAGAATGAGGATTTCCTCGAAAAAATCAAGATTCAACGATATCGATCTAGTCCTTGTCGTCCTCAGAAACGGTGGAATTTTTTTAGTGAAACTTTAGGAGATGCCTAAATACACATATTTGCATATTAAAAAAATTACAAAAAGAAGGTAGAAAAGCCACAATCTAAAAATGCACGTGGGTTTAACCCGTTGTTCATTCTCAACCTCTCATAAAATTCATTCATGAACTCCATAAGATCCTTCATTAATACATCTCAGCACGCTTTAAAGAAAGCTATAGAGAAATTGTTGAACCCCAAGACTTTGTCAATATCGATATCCTCCACGACCTCAATCGGTTGTTTGGAATACGACTTGGTATGGAAATCAATCATCACGCTTCCTTTCTTTTCTTTTTTTTTCAAGGATTCTATTGAAAAAGTAAAGTTATACAAACAGATGACAAGGCATCATACAAGAACAGTAAGGAGGCCGAATCTCGGAAATTCCCCATGACAACCCCATGGTTGTCCCCCAATAGCTTAGAAGTCAATGCCAATCCAACATCAATTTATTCACTTTGATGGCACCACATATCTTGAAACAACATACCATTAAGTTCTCCCGATATTTCCTTGAGGCCTGCATAAACAGCTTCATCTGGTTTTCCTTCATGCCACCATGCCACAATCTAATAAGTGGCCCCAAGGATGGTGGCATCACCTGCTTAACCCCATCATTTACACAACTCTCTTCACTTTTCTTCTTCTTCCTTTATCTACAACTCCTCTAAAACTAAAACCCTTTCATCCCACATTCATTTTTTTAACCTTTCCTCATCAAACCCATCAAAACCCAACGATCCATTGAACCCACACATACGTCCGTATGTGCGTCCGTACGGACTAGCCTTACGAACAGCCCTATCCCCTCCTTTTTTACATCTTCTTTCTCCTTACATCATCCTCTACACCCTTTCAATAACCATAGCATCAATCTTAAACCTAAAACCGTACTCCCCAATTTCCTAAAACCCTAAATTCCTAAGTCCCTAATTCCCAAAATCCCTAAACCTCGATTCCCGATTCTCAAAACCCCCTTCAAAAAATCGGATTTTCAAACAAACCCATTTTCCCCAAATCTGATTTTTATAGTGTCATTGTTTCTTCATGTGAATGTTGCCCTACCTATGCTAGATTGGAAGTCCCAACTTCCAAGTGGGTCACTCTTGTGATATTTTATACTTTCATGCACCGTGTATGTCATAGCCTAGGTCCATTGAGTGGTTAATCTGAATTTTCATAACTTATAATGTGGATGTGCTCGATTTTTTTTGTTGAACGCTTAAATCGATACATAGTTTTGATCTCACATCATTCATCCTAGGCTAGTTTCACTCATCCTACATCAGAAACGGTGGAATATTTTAGTGAAACTTCAAGAGATGCCAAAATACACATATTTGCATATTAAAGAAAAAAAATACAAAAAGAATGCACACATGATACAATCTAAGGGGCTGTTTGATTTTTCAAATCCCATGTAAATGAGTTATAAATGGGTAATAATTATTTCCTCAAGTAATTACCACACTGTTCCCAATGCTTGATTTGATCCGTACTTTTTTGAATGCTAAAACCGAGGGCATTGTGAAATATATGTGGGGCCTACCATGATGTAAGTAGCTTGTCCACACTGTCCATCCGTTATGCCGGCTGATTTTAGGGCATGAGCAAAAAAATGAGAAAGATCCATAGCTCAAGTGGACCACACCACAGGAAATACAGAATCGAACACCTACCATTAAAAACTTCTTGGGGCCACTATTTCCTTTGGTGTGGCCCACTTGAGTGTTGGATCATCCTCATTTTTCTGCTCATGTCTCAAAATGTTCTATTAAAACAGATGGAATGAGTGGATATGTCATATATATCACGGTGGGGCCCACACATTTAAACAAGTTCTTTTAGACCAATTTTCGAAGCAAAAATACATGCTACTTTTCAAATAGGATGAAAAAGTAATAATTGCTTATTTACATGGTATTTACAGAGGAGTTGAAAAATCAAACAAGCCCTAATAATGCATAGAGGTGGGCATGGGACAACCCGATCCGACTAACTTGACTCGCCCGACTTAGTCTGATCCGACTCGACCCGAAGTGAATCGGTGAGTCGGTCCGAACCGAGTAAGCTTCGCCCAATCCGAACCCAAACTGAGTCGAGTTCGAGTTACCCAGCAACTCGACCCGACTCGACTCGAAACTCGATCCGATTAGACTAGACTTGATCCGAAACCCGTCTCTTTAATCCTACCCCGACCCGATCCCAACATCTCTCTCTCCCTCCCTCATCCTCCTCTTCCAAGCCCGGCAACCACCCACCACCATCACCCTCCTCCTCCTCCTCCTCCTCCTCTCTTTCCTCTCCACTCCCTCCCTCCCTCATCAATCAATCTGACTCGATGCCCAGCTCGGAAGAGGAGGATGAGGGAGGGAGACCACAACTCAACCCGACTCAGAACTTCTGACCGGATTGGACTCGGTCCGGATCAGTCTAGGCCAAACCAAATTCGGATTGAGTCAAGCATGCTGGACTCGGTATCAAGTCGGATCGAGTTCGGATCGGGCCTATTTCAAAACCGGATCGAGTCGAGTCAGCCCTAACTCGATCTGACTCGACTCGATGCCCAGCTCTAATAATGCATGTGGATTTAACCATTTATTCATTCTCAACCTCTCATATAATTCATTCATGAACTCCATAAGATCCTTCATCAATACATCTCAACAAGCTTTAAAGAAAGCTATAGAGGAATTGTTGAGCCCCAAGACTTTGTCGATATCCATATCCTCCTCGACCTCAATCGGTTGTTTGGAATACGACTTGGTATAGAAATCAATCATCACTCTTCCTTTCTTTTCTTTTTTTTCGAGGATTCTACTGAAAAAGAAAAGCTATACAAACAGATGACAAGGAATCAAACAAGAACAATAATGAGGCCGAACCCCGGAAATTCCCCATGACAACCCCATGGTTGTCCCCCAATAGCTTAGAAGTCGATGCCAATCCAACATCAATTTATTCACTTTGATGGCACCACTTATCTTGAAACAACATAACATTAAGATCTCCCGAATTTGCCAAGAGGCCTGCATAAACGACTTCATCTTGCTTTCCTTCAAGCCACCATGCCACAATCTAATAAGTGGCCCCGAGGATAGTTGCATCACCTACTTAACCTCACCATTTACACAACTCTCTTCACTTTTCTTCTTCTTCCTTTATCTACAACTCCTCTAAAACCAAAACCCTTTCTCCCACATTCATTTTTTTACCTTTCCCCTTCAAACTCATCAAAACCCAACCATCCATTGAACCCACACGCACGTCCATACGTGCGTCCATATGGACTAGCCTTACGGACAGCCCTACCCCCTCCTTTTATTACATCTTCTTTCTCCTTACATCATCCTCTACACCCTTTCGCTAACCATAGCATCAATCCTAAACCTAAAACCGTACTCCCCAATTTCCTAAAACCCTAAATTACTAAGTCCCTAATTCCCAAAATCCCCAAACCTCGATTCCCGATTCTCAAAACCCCCTTCAAAAAATTGGATTTTCATACAAACCCATTATCCCCAAATCTGATTTTTATAGTGCCATTGTTTCTTCTTGTGAATGTTGCCCTACCTATGCTAGATTGGAAGTCCCAACTTCCAAGTGGGTCACTCTTGTGATATTTGATACTTTCGTGCATCGTATATGTCATAGCCTAGGTCCATTGAGTGGTTAATCTGAATTTTCATAACTTATAATGTGGATGTGGTTGATTTTATTTGTTGAACGCTTAAATTGATACATAGTTTTGATCTCACATTATTCATCCTAGGCTAGTTTCGCTCATCCTACATCAGAAATGGTGGAGTATTTTAGTGAAACTTCAGGACATGCCGAAATACACATATTTGCATATTCAGAAAAATTGCAAAAAGAATGCATACATGCCACTAGGGGTGTACACAAACCGGGCTAGCCCGGTTAGCTCGCTCAACCCGGCCCGAAAAAGCCCGACTCGGCCCGACCTGGAATTGAGTTCGTGTCAGGACGGGCCAATTTTCTAGGCCCGAAAGTGAGTTCAGGCCGAGTTCGGATACCTCCCAGTTCAGCCCGACTCGGTCCGAAATCCGACTCACCCCGGCCCGACCCGACCTGGCCCGGCCCGACCCGTGTATGACTATATTTAATTTATATAAAATATTTTATTTTATGTTTTGTCAAATGTATGTAAATGTCCTGACTACTTAGATTTTTTGTGGAGTCTATAGTTCAACTATCTAAACCGTTGATCGAGGGCCTTGTAATGGGACGCGGATTACCTGCCAAAGCCCCTCTCATAAACTTGTTGTAAGGTTCGAAACTGGCCGGAACTCAGGTTCGAAACTGGCCCGAACTTGAAGGTTCGAAACTGGCCCGAACTCGCGCCGGGCCCGGTTCGGGCTGGAGATGTTGGCCCGGTGACCAGGCCCGGTCGGGTTCGGACCTTGTGTGGCTGTTGAACGGGCCTGGACGGATTGAGGCCAGTTCGACTCGGCCCGACCCGTGTACAGCCCTACATGCCACAATCTAAGGGGTTGTTTCATTTTTCAAATCCCCAGTAAATGAGTTGTAAATGGGTAATAATTATTTCCTCAAGTAATTACCGCAGTGTTCCCAATGCTTGATTTGACCCGTACTTTTTTGAATGCTAAAATTGAGAGCACTGTGAAATATATGTGGGGCCTACCATGATGTAAGTAGCTTATGCACACCGTCCCTCTATTATGCCGGCTGAATTTAGGGCATGAGCAAAAAAATGAGAAAGACCCAAAGCTCAAGTGCACCACACCACAAGAAAAAGAGAATCGAACACCTACCGTTAAAAACTTCTTGGGGCCACTATTTCCTTTGGTGTGAGGCACTTGAGTGTTGGATCTGCCTCATTTTTCTACTCATGTCTCAAAATGTTCTATTAAAACAGATGGATAGAGTAGACATATCATATATATCACAGTGGGGCCCACACAGTTAAACAAGTTCTTTTAGACCGTTTTTCGAAGCAAAAATACATGCTACTTTTCAAACAAGATGAAAAAGTAATAATTGCTTATTTACATGGTATTTACAGAGGATTTGGAAAATCAAACAAGCACTAATAATGCATGTGCGTTTAACCCTTTGTTCATTCTCAACCACTCATAGAATTCATTCATGAACTCCATAAGATCCTTCATCAATAAATCTCAGCACGCTTTAAAGAAAGCTATAGAGAAATTGTTGCGCCCCAAGACTTTGGCAATATCCATATCCTCCACGACCTCAATTGGTTGTTTGGAATACGACTTGGAATGGCAATCAATCATCACGCTTCCTTTCTTTTCTCTTTTATCAAGGATTCTATTTAAAAAGAAAAGCTATACAAACAGATCACAAGGCATCATAGAAGAAAAGTAAGGAGCCGAACCCCGAAATTCACGAAGACAACCCCATGGCTATCCCCCAATAGCTTAAAAGTCGATGCCAATCCAACATCAATTTATTCACTTTGATGGCACCACTTATCTTGAAACAACAAACCATTAAGTTCTCCCGATATTGCCTAGAGGCCTGCAGAAACGATTTCATCTTGCTTTCATTCAAGCCACCATACCACAATCTAATAAGTGGCCCCGAGGATAGTGGCATCACTTGCTCAACCCCATCATTTACACAACTCTCTTCACTTATGTTCTTCTTCCTTTACCTACAACTCCTTTAAAACCAAAACCCTTTCATCTCACATTCATTTTTTTTACCTTCCCCATCAAACCCATCAAAAAGCAACCATCCAATTGAACCCACATAAACGCCCGCACGTATGTCCGTACGGACTAGCCTTACAGACAGCCCTAGCCCCTCCGTTTTTTACATCATCTTCTTTCTCCTTGCATCATCCTCTACACCCTTTCACTAACCATAGCATCAATCTTAAACCTAAAACTGTAATCCCCGATTTCCTAAAACCCTAAATTCGAAAGTCCCTAATTCCCAAAATCCCCAAACCACGATTCCCGATTCTCAAAACCCTATTCAAAAAATTGGATTTTCAAACAAACCCATTATCCCCAAATCTGATTTTTATAGTGCCATTGTTTCTTCATGTGAATGTTGCCCTATTGTTTCTTCATGTGAATGTTGCCCTACCTATGCTAGATTGGACGTCCCAACTTTCAAGTGGGTCACTCTTGTGATATTTTATGCATTCTTGCACCGTGTATGTCATAGCCTAGGTCCATTGAGTGGTTAATCTGAATTTTCATAACTTATAATGTGGATGTGATTGATTTTATTTGTTGAATGTTTAAATTGATACATAGTTTTGATCTCACATCATTCATCCCAGGCTAGTTTCACTCATCCTACATGAGAAACGGTAGAATTTTTTAGTGAAATTTCAGGAGATGCCTAAATACACATATATATATATATATAGAGACAAAAAGAATGCATACATACCACAATCTAATAATGCACATGGGTTTAACCCTTTGTTCATTCTCAACCTATCATAAAATTCATCCATGAACTCCATAAGATCCTTCATCAATACATCTCAGCATGCTTTAAAGAAAGCTATAGAGAAATTGTTGAGCCCTAAGACTTTGTCAATATCCATATCCTCCACGACCTCAATCGGTTGTTTGGAATACGACTTGGTATGGAAATCAATCATCACGCTTCCTTTCCTTTCATTTTTTTCAAGGATTCTATTGAAAAAAAAAAAAAAAAAAGCTATACAAACAAATGACAAGGCATCAAACAAGAACAATAGGATGCCAAACCTCAAAAATTCCCCATGACAACCCCATGGCTGTCCCCCAATAGCTTAGAAGTTGATGCCAATCCAACATCAATTTATTCACTTTGATGGCACCACTTATCTTAAAACGACATACCATTAAGCTCTCCCGATATTGCTTAGAGGCCTGTCGAAACGACTTCATCTTGCCTTCCTTCAAGCCACCATGCCACAATTTAATAAGTGGCCCCGAGGATAGTGGCATCACCTGCTTAACCCCATCATTTACACAACTCTCTTCACTTTTCTTCTTCTTCCTTTATCTACAACTCCTCTAAAACCAAAACCCTTTCATCCCACATTCATTTTTTTAACTTTCCCCATCAAACCCATCAAAACCCAACCATCCATTGAACCCACACTCACATCTGTACGTGTGTCTGTACAGACTAGCCTTACGAACAGCCTTATCCCCTCCTTTTTTACATCTTCTTTCTCCTTCCATCATCCTCTACACCCTTTCGCTAACCATAGCATCAATCTTAAACCTAAAACCATAATCCCCAATTTCCTAAAACCCTAAATTCCTAAGTCCCTAATTCCCAAAATCCCCAAACCTCGAGTCCCGATTCTCAAAACCCTCTTCAAAAAATCGGATGATTTTTATATTGTCATTGTTTCTTCATGTGAATGTTGCCCTACCTATGCTAGATTGGAAGTCCCAACTTCCAAGTGGGTCACTCTTGTGATATTTTATACTTTCATGCACCGTGTATGCAATAGCCTAGGTCCATTGAGTGGTTAATCTGAATTTTCATAAATTATAATGTGAATGTGCTTGATTTTATTTGTTGAACGCTTAAATTGATACATAGTTTTGATCTCACATCATTCATCCTAGGCTTGTTTCACTCATGACTCATCCTACATCAAAAACGGTGGAATTCTTTAGTGAAACTTCAGTAGATGCCTATATAGTATATACACATATTTGCATATTTAAAAAATAATAATAAAATAAAATAAATACAAAAAGAATGCATACATGCCACAACCTAATAATGCACGTGGGTTTAACCCTTTGTTCATTATCAACCTCTCATAGAATTCATTCATGAACTCCATAAGATCCTTCATCAGTACATCTCAGCACGCTTTAAAGAAAGCTATAGAGAAATTGTTGAGCCCCAAGACTTTGTCAATATCCATATCCTCCACGACCTCAATCGGTTGTTAAGAATATGACTTGGTATGGAAATCACTCATCACACTTTCTTTCTTTTCTTTTTTTTCAAGGATTCTAATGAAAAAGAAAAGCTATACAAACAGATAACAAGGCATCATACAAGAACAATAAGGGGGCCGAACCCCAAAAATTCCCCATGACAACCCCATGGTTGTCCCCCAATAGCTTAGAAGTCAATACCAATCCAACATCAACTTATTCACCTTGATGGCACCACTTATCTTGAAACAACATACCATTAAGTTCTCCCGATATTGCCTAGAGACCTGCATAAACAATTTCATCTTGCTATCCTTCAAGCCACCATGCCACAATCTAATAAGTGGCATCACCTGCTTAACCCCATCATTATTTACACAACTCTCTTCACTTTTCTTCTTCTTCCTTTATCTACAACTCCTATAAAACCAAAACCCTTTCATCCCACATTCATTTTTTTTACCTTTCCCCATCAAACCCATCAAAACGCAACCATCCATTGAACCCATACACACGGCCGTACGTGCGTCCGTACGGACTAGCCTTACGGACAGCCCTATCCCCTCCTTTTTTACATCTTCTTTCTCCTTGCATCATCCTCTACACCCTCTCGCTAACCATAGCATCAATCCTAAACCTAAAACCGTAATCCCCAATTTCCTAAAACCCTAAATTCCTAAGTCCCTAATTCCCAAAATCCCCAAACCTCGATTCCCGATTCTCAAAACCCACTTCAAAAAATCAGATTTTCAAACAAACCCATTTTCCCCAAATCTGATTTTTATAGTGACATTGTTTCTTTATGTGAATGTTGCCCTACCTATGCTAGATTGGAAAGTAGGTCACACTTGTGATATTTTATACTTTCAGGCACCGTGTATGTCATAGCCTTGGTGCATTGAGTGGTTACTCTGAATTTTCATAACTTATAATGTGGATGTGCTTGATTTTATTTGTTGAATGCTTAAATTGATACATAGTTTTGATCTCACATCATTCATCCTAGGCTAGTTTCACTCATTCTACATTAGAAACGATGAAATTTTTTAGTGAAACTTCAGGAGATGCGTAAATACACACACACACACACACACATATATATATAAAGAATGCATACATGCCACAATCTAATAATGCACGTGGGTTTAACCCTTTGTTCATTCTCAACCTCTCGTAAATTATTTTCATGAACTCCATAAGATCCTTCATCAATACATCAAACCAGGCTTTAAAGAAAGCTCTAAAGAAATTGTTGAGACATAAGACTTTGTCAATATCCATATCCAACACGACCTCAATCGGTTGTTTGGAATACGACTTGGTATGGAAATCAATCATCACACGCTTCCTTTCTTTTTTGTTTTCTCAAGGATTCTATTGAAAAAGAAAAGCTATACAAACAGATGACAAGGCATCATACAAGAACAGCAAGGAGGCCGAACCCTGAAAATTCCCCATGACAACCCCATTGCTGTCCCCCAATAGCTTAGAAGTTGATGCCAATCCAACATCAATTTATTCACTTTGATGGCACCACTTATCTTGAAACAACATACCATTAAGTTCTCCCGATATTGCCTAGAGGCCTGCAGAAACGACTTCATTTTTCTTTCCATCAAGCCACCATGCCACAATCTAATAAGTGGCCCCGAGGATAGTGGCATCACCTCCTTAACCCCATCATTTACACAACTCTCTTCACTTTTCTTCTTCTTCCTTTATCTACAACTCTTCTAAAACCAAAACCCTTTCTCCCACATTCATATTTTTACCTTTCCCCATCAAACTCATCAAAACCCAATCATCCATTGAACCCACACGCACGTCCGTACGTGCATCCGTATGGACTAGCCTTACGGACAGTCCTACCCCCTCCATTTTACATCTTCTTTCTCCTTCCATCATCCTCTACACCCTTTCGCTAACCATAGCATCAATCTTAAACCGAAAACCATACTCCCCAATTTCCTAAATTCCTAATTCCCCAAATCCCCAAACCTCGTTTCCCGATTCTCAAAACCCCCTTCAAAAAATCGGATTTTCAAACAAACCCATTTTCCCCAAATCTGATTTTTATAGTGCCATTGTTTCTTCATGTGAATGTTGCCATACCTATACTAGATTGGAAGTTGCAACTTCCAGTGGGTCACTCTTGTGAGATTTTATACTTTCATGCACCGTGTATGTCATAGCCTAGGTCCATTGAGTGCTTAATCTGAATTTTCATAACTTATAATGTGGATGTGCTTGATTTTATTTGTTGAACGCTTAAATTGATACATAGTTTTGATCTCACATCATTCATCCTAGGCTAGTTTCACTCATCCTACATCAAAAACGGTGAAATTTTTTAGTGATACTTCAGGAGATGCCTAAATACACATATGTGCACATTTATATATATATATATATATATATATATATATATATATATATATATATATATATATATATATATATATATATATATATATATATATCAAGAAGAATGCATGCATGCCACAATCTAATAATGCACGTGGTTTTAACCCTTTGCTCATTCTCAACCTCTCATAGAATTCATTCATGAACTCCATAAGATCCTTCATCAATACATCTCAGCACGCTTTACAGAAAGCTATAGAGAAATTGTTGAGCCCTAAGACTTTGTCAATATCCATATCCTCCACAACCTCAATCGGTTGTTTGGAATCAAACTTTTGTACGGAAATCAATCATCACGCTTCCTTTCGTTTCTTTTTTTCCAAGGATTCTATTGAAAAAGTAAAGCTATACAAACAGATGACAAGGCATCATACAAGAACAGTAAAGGGACCGAACCCCGAAAATTCCCCATGACAACCCCATGGCTGTCCCCCAATAGCTTGGTAGTCGATGCCAATCCAACATTAATTTATTCACTTTGAAGACAACCTTAGCCACTTGGCACCACTTATTCTCAAACAACCTACCATTAAGTTCTCCCGATATTTGCCTAGAGGCCTGCAGAAACGACTTCATCTTGCTTTCCTTCATGCCACCATGCCATAATCTAATTAGTGGCCCCAAGGATAGTGGCATCACCTACTTAACCACATCATTTACAAGATAACCCCATCATTTACAAGATAACCCCAGAAATTGTTGAGACATAAGACTTTGTCAATATCCATATCCTCCACGACCTCAATCGGTTGTTTGGAATACGACTTGGTATGGAAATCAATCATCACACACTTCCTTTCTTTTCTGTTTTTGATTCTATTGAAAAAGAAAAGCTATACAAACAGATGACAAGGCATCATACAAGAACAATAAGGAGGCCCAACCCCAAAAATTTCAAATGACAACCCCATGGCTGTCCCCCAGTAGCTTAGAAGTTGATGCCAATCCAACATCAATTTATTCACTTTGATGGCACCACTTATCTTGAAACAACATACAATTAAGTTCTCCCGATATTGCCTAGAGGCCTGCAGAAACAACTTCATTTTTCTTTCCTTCAAGCCACCATGCCACAATCTAATAAGTGGCCCCGAGGATAGTGGCATCACCTCCTTAACCCCATCATTTACACAACTCTCTTCACTTTTCTTCTTCTTCCTTTATCTACAATTCCTCTAAAACCAAAACCCTTTCTCCCACATTCATTTTTTACCTTTCCCCATCAAACTCATCAAAACCCATACATCCATTGAACCCACACGCACGTCCGTACGTGCGTCCGTATGGACTAGCCTTACGGACAGTCCTACCCCCTCCATTTTTACATCTTCTTTCTCCTTCCATCATCCTCTACACCCTTTCGCTAACCATAGCATCAATCTTAAACCTAAAACCGTACTCCCCAAATTCCTAAATTCCTAAGTCCCTAATTCCCTAAATCCCCAAACCTCGTTTACCGATTCTCAAAACCCCCTTCAAAAAATCGGATTTTCAAACAAACCCATTTTCCCCAAATCTGATTTTTATAGTGCCATTGTTTCTTCATGTGAATGTTGTCATACCTATGCTAGATTGAAAGTCCCTTCCAGTGGGTCACTCTTGTGAGATTTATACTTCCATGCACCGTGTATGTCATAGCCTAGGTCCATTGAGTGGTTAATCTGAATTTTCATAACTTATAATGTGGATATGCTTGATTTTATTTGTTGAACACTTAAATTGATACATAGTTTTGATCTCACATCATTCATCCTAGGCTAGTTTCACTCATCCTACATCAAAAACAGTGAAATTTTTTAGTGATACTTCAGGAGATGCTTAAATACACATATGTGCACATTTAATATATATATATATATATATATATATATATATATATATCAAGAAGAATGCATGCATGCCACAATCTAATAATGCACGTGGTTTTAACCCTTTTTTCATTCTCAACCTCTCATAGAATTCATTCATGAACTCCATAAGATCCTTCATCAATACATCTCAGCACGCTTTAAAGAAAGCTATAGAGAAATTGTTGAGCCCTAAGACTTTGTCAATAGCCATATCCTCCACGACCTCAACCGGTTGTTTGGAATAAAACTTTTCTATGGAAATCAATCATCACGCTTCCTTTCGTTTCTTTTTTTTCGAGGATTCTATTGAAAAAGTAAAGCTATACAAACAGATGACAAGGCATCATACAAGAACAGTAAAGAGGCCGAACCCCAAAATTCCGCAAGACAACCCCATGGCTATCCCCCAATAGCTTAGAAGTCGATGCCAATCCAACATTAATTTATTCAATTTGAAGACAACCTTAGCCACTTGGCACCACTTATTCTCAAACAACTTACCATTAAGTTCTCCCGATATTTGCCTAGAGGCCTGCAGAAACAACTTCATCTTGCTTTCCTTCATGCCACCATGCCATAATCTAATTAGTGGCCCCGAGGATAGTGGCATCACCTGCTTAACCCCATCATTTACAAGATAACCCCAGAAACTGTTGAGACATAAGACTTTGTCAATATCCATATCCTCCATGACCTCAATCGGTTGTTTGGAATACGACTTGGTATGGAAATCAATCATCACACGCTTCCTTTCTTTTCTGTTTTTTCAAGGATTCTATTGAAAAAGAAAAGCTATACAAACAGATGACAAGGCATCATACAAGAACAGTAAGGAGGCCCAACCCCGAAAATTCCCCATGACAACCCCATGGCTGTCCCCCAGTAGCTTAGAAGTTGATGCCAATCCAACATCAATTTATTCACTTTGATAGCACCACTTATCTTGAAACAACATACCATTAAGTTCTCCCGATATTGCCTAGAGGCCTGCAGAAATGACTTCATTTTTCTTTCCTTCAAGCCACCATGCCACAATCTAATAAGTGGCCCCGAGGATAGTGGCATCACCTCCTTAACCCCATCATTTACACAACTCTCTTCACTTTTCTTCTTCTTCCTTTATCTACAACTCCTCTAAAACCAAAACCCTTTCTCCTACATTCATTTTTTTACCTTTCCCCATCAAACTCATCAAAACCCAACCATCCATTGAACCCACACGCACGTCCGTACGTGCGTCCGTATGGACTAGCCTTACGGACAGCCCTACCCCCTCCATTTTTACATCTTCTTTCTCCTTCCATCATCCTCTACACCCTTTCGCTAACTATAGCATCAATCTTAAACCTAAAACCGTACTCCCCAATTTCCTAAATTCCTAAGTCCCTAATTCCCCAAATCCCCAGACCTCGTTTCCCGATTCTCAAAACCCCCTTCAAAAAATCAGATTTTCAAACAAACCCATTTTCCCCAAATCTGATTTTTATAGTGCCACTGTTTCTTCATGTGAATGTTGCCATACCTATGCTAGATTGGAAGTCCCAACTTCCAGTGGGTCACTCTTGTGAGATTTTATACTTTCATGCACCGTGTATGTCATAGCCTAGATCCATTGAGTGCTTAATCTGAATTTTCATAACTTATAATGTGGATGTGCTTGATTTTATTTGTTGAACGCTTAAATTGATACATAGTTTTGATCTCACATCATTCATCCTAGGCTAGTTTCACTCATATTTTATATATATATATATATATATATATATATATATATATATATATAGAATGCATACATGCCACAATCTAATAATGCACGTGGTTTTAACCCTTTGTTCATTCTCAACCTCTCATAGAATTCATTCATGAACTCCATAAGATCGTTCATCAATACATCTCAGCATACTTTAAAGAAAGCTATAGAGAAATTGTTCAGCCCTAAGACTTTGTCAATATCCATATCCTCTAGGACCTCAATCGGTTGTTTGGAATCAAACTTTTGTATGGAAATCAATCATCACGCTTCCTTTTGTTTCTTTTTTTTCAAGGATTCTATTGAAAAAGTAAAACTATACAAACAGATGACAAGGCATCATACAAAAACAGTAAAGAGGCCGAACCCCGAAAATTCCCCATGACAACTCCATGGCTGTCCCCCAATAGCTTAGAAGTCGATGCCAATCCAACATTAATTTATTCACTTTGAAGACAACCTTAGCCACTTGGCACCACTTATTCTCAAACAGCCTACCATTAAGTTCTCCCGATATTTGCCTAGAGGCCTGCAGAAACGACTTCATCTTGCTTTCCTTCATGCCACCATGCCATAATTTAATTAGTGGCCCCGAGGATAGTGGCATCACCTGCTTAACCCCATCATTTACCCTCTTTAAGGCACATAATGCATCTATTAGTGATAGGAAGATTTCTTTTCCTAATATTATATATTATCAATCGTAAGGAATCTATTTTTGGCAAGGAGCCAAGCAAAACCACTACTCAAGGAGGGGCTTTGAATTTGCAAAGGCGGAAGAAGGATCCCTCAAAGACCCTTTTGGAGTCCCCACCGACGAGAAGTAAAAAAACCTAACTGAGAAATGACCTGATCTTTCCATTTTTCATAACCACTTTTCGTGACGAGAGGGGAAGGTCTTAAATTCCTGAATGTGGCCCAGCAAACAAGTGAAGCTCTCTACTTCCTCATCATAAGGATTTGTACAAAAGCTCAAATACCAAACTTGATCTTGACCCACATAGGATACAAAATGAGACATTGAATCACACTCTTTCATAGCTAATCTGAAAAGGTTGGGAAATTTGGAGCATTGGATAGACCCCCACACCATCTATCCACCAAGGATGCTATATTCCCAATCCAAGGTGAGTAAAAACAGTCAAGCTTACACATCAAAAGATTGTTGATTGTTTGACCATGTAAAATGGCACAACTTAAAAGGAATGTCTTACCAATTCATTTCACACATGAAACTACAAACTTTCTCATGGAAGTGGTAATATGACTACCACTCATCTTCTCATATGAAAAACTCATCATATTAAAATCATAACCAACATACCACAATAGCTTCCATCTTCTATTCGCCTCTAATAGTTAAAAGACAAACTCATATATTAATCTTGGGTTGTTGCTATTACCATATGTAGTTGGAAGTATTGATTGTGAAACCGATAGTATTGGCCGATATCGATAGTATCAGGCAATAACGATGATACCATCAGTATCACACATCGCCTACACAATATAACCAGGGGGTTATTAAACTTCCCCATATCACACGATATACCATTGATACCATGCATTATCGACGATATAACTCAATGTATTGTTTAACCCCCTTTATAAAGTTCCATCATATTGTTGATACATATCACATATATCTGTGTATCCCCTTGGAGAAAAAAACCAAAAACTCAAAATAAGAAAACATCATGCTAAACTACATTTAGGCAATTCCATGTTGAGTCGTTCCAGACAAAATATCATGTTTAGCATAGACATTGAGATAAAAGAGCAGAAACGGGCCAAAACCCATGATGTAAGATTTTTGTTATTATCTACAATTTTACTTCAATACTTCGCTCACAAATGATAGAAATAAGCTAGTAGCTATGATCTGCATTCAAAATCATAGATTTGAAGCTCCCAAATTTTTTAATTTGGGAAAATCAAAAAATTTGGTGAAAATCTCATATTCTTCCATTTTCACCCAGTTAAATTGCAAGTAAGATGTCAAAAAAATCATTGGACACTACTTGTAGGCCGATCTACGGATTGGCAACATTTTCTTGAATTTAAAAAATATAGTTTTTTAATTAAAAAATAGTGAAAATAATTAAAAAGTCATACATTTTTAAATAATGTCGATCAAGCAAAATAAACAGTTGTATGTGTATAATTTTTTACTTGTATTAATCTATGAATTATATGAACTCATTTGGCTATGATTGCACCACTTCTCTCAAGCAGCACATTGTTTAGGACTCTATACAAAGGAAGCTTATTATGCATACATGTTATTTATGATATGTTGAGTTGTAAGTGTGGAATCATGTCTCTTTTAACATCTCCTAAAGTTCCATTGAAAATTTCCATCATTTTCCTAATGTTTCCACAATGTTTCCCTTAGACAGCAATGCATTCCCCGTTAACACATGATATTTCCCATGCAATACCAATATGTTTTCATATCTCAAGGGTGTGATATATGCATCGATACCTATACTACGAGCACTGACTGAAAGTATCCATCTGAAGTTCTTTCCAATTTGGTCACATACAATAGAAACCGAGAACAATTCTCTCCACTCACCTTCAACTGAAATCCTATCAATATTCAACATATTATAGTTCCATGCCAAACCTAACAATGGTGAGAAAACATACTCTGTATTAAGAGTGTCCCACAATTCCTCCACCAATCTGGAGTTCACGCCATCCACCTTGGACTCGTAATAGAACTATATCTAGTTTCCATCCTGGACATGTAATAGAACTATAACTACTTTCCATCCTGGACACGTAATAGAACTATATCTACTTTGTGTCCTCTAAGGTCTTTCATAACCAACATCCTATTAAGGTTACCAAGACCCCCGAGATTTCATGACACTACTTTCAGTTTTACCCATTGCTTACCCAATCCCTTTCCCTTATTTTCCTCACCTTCCCATGGATTTTAAGCCCTTCTCATGGTCAACCAAAGATGCTAGATTCTCCAAGTTCCTCTCTAGATTCTCAACTCAACTCCCCTTAGAACGCACATTTTTAGTCCCCATCCCTTTAGTTCCCCCTACATGGGATAAGCCTGAATCCATGCCAACTTCCTTGCCTCCAAATATCCATCACCTTTATCCCATCCACCCTGTATTGACACCTATCTCCAAGTCCTTGCTACGTTAATTATTTCTAATTGTCCACGTTAAAACCCCTCTTACCAGTTTCTCCTTATCAACATTCCCTCTCCACCTCATCTGAGCCGCTAGGTTTCCATTTTTCTAATGTGGAACCCAAGCCACTAAAGGAGGGATTTGACTCAACGCCTTGTTGGACTTACCCCTAGCCACCGCAGCAGCATCGTCTCCCAACTTCTTCTTTCCATGGTGATGCTCCACTTCCTCCATTCCTACATCATATATCCCTTCATAGAGAGGTCGACCTTTTTGCTACAGTGAAGAGTCCATTCTTCTCTCTACCCCCTCGAAAATCTAAAGTCTCTCTCTCCACTCTGACGTTCACTAGGAAGGCAAACCCCTTAAGCATAAGCAGGATCACTATCCACATGAGAAACTGCCGTCTACCATGACCTTAATTCTCCATGCTCTGATTACTTCCTGACAAACCACCCTCTAGTCTATATCAAAAATTTTCTTGATGCAAGAGACAATAGCTCTAAATGTATTTGCATCCCAAGCATAAAGAGGAACTTACAATACCCTCATCCACAAGGTCCTCTTCCAGCATCTTGACACCACGTCCCACCTTCAAAGCATAGAGAATGACCCATATGCAATATATTGATGCTCAGTCAAAACCCTATTCACCTCCACCTTTGATGGTAGCAAAAGAGCAATATCAATTCCCTATTGATTTTTTCTCACTCACATGGGTCAAATGGCTAGCAACCACTTAGCTATTTTGTCAACTGGCAGTAGCTGAGAAGTTCACCTTACCAAGTAAACATCTTTGAACAGTGATATTTTTCAACAACCAATGCATCATTGACAACAACCCTCATCTTTTTGTCCAATGCCTCCTTATGCACATTTACATTCTTCACCAATCTTCCTTCATAATCACCTCCTAATAGGATTTTCCCTTTCTTCAATCAACAAATATGAAACCTTTCCTACGATCCACCTGAACCGAAACCCTAGATCCATTACTCCAGCCATCCCCAACCCCATTATGGCATTGGCCTTCTTACTTCCATTCTACTCCCAACCATACTTATGGAAATGGACCTCCAATTTCAAACCACCCAACATTTTTCCATCAAGAATATCAATAGCATTTTGAGTTTCATCTTTGTATCTGAAGCAAACTAAGTTACAACAGCAAACCACCTCAAAATCCTAAACTTATGATGCCCCGGGATTACTCTCTCAACTAGCTTCCCATATTTCTCAAAGATGGTAATAACACCTTCTGCATCCCGCTAGGATCAATATTGAATACAAATAGCACGAACCCACCACATTTTGGATTATGTCAAAGATTTTCAAGAGAAAATTGGGTCTAGCCCAAGCAAGAATCAGTATCAATCTCTCCTTCAATAGCATCATTGTCACTCTCCAGATGATAGAATGCGGGATGCCTCACACCGATCGATCTTCAGAAAACTGTAGTAACTTCCCCCTGTTCATTTTCTACCAGGAAGTCTTTCCCCTTCAAGTTTAGTGACTTCACCTACATCACCAAGAAGTTTTGAGTGGGCTCGGAGACTCATTCATTCCTTTAAAATCCTTTGTTGAGCTACAGATTGATAGACGGCTCCTTAAGGACAAAGAGATGACGAGAAGTATAATTTATCAAATATTATGGGGTCAGTGACATATCTCTAATAGCTACAGATTGATAGACGGCTCCTTAAGGACAAAGAGATGATGAGAAGTATAATTTATCAAATATTATGGGGTCAGTGACATATCTCTAATAGCTGAGGTTGAGCTAGCTGCAACCAGTATGATAGCCTTGAGAGGCAGCTATTTTGGGAATTCAATTCACTTTCAGACTCACTCCACACACACACACACACACACACACACACAAGCTTAAACTAATCAATTGCATGTATTGAGTTCTCATTTCTTTCACTCAAGAGAGGGATCCAAACTTGTAAATGTACTTCATGATATATCAAATCAAACTCTTTTAGCTCCCTACGTGATTAGTTCAACTTTAATCACGCATCTAACCATATTAAAAGATAAAGGCTTCAAACAGCATCAAAGCAGATTGCATGAATAAGCTGCTATCAGTTTCAACAAGTTCAAAATTCCAAGTTGTGAGCAGTAAGGATAAACATGCATGAAGTTGAAATTACAGTCAAATAACTCAATTTATCAAAACGAAGATAAATTTGTAGAAAATCACCTCAAAGAACTCCTTATACTCCGGCTGGGAGTCGACCCCTCCTTCAGAAAGTACCACTGAGAAACAGTCCCACTAATCACATACACCTGAGATTCCACCGTCACAGCAGCCGACCATAGCATTGTGACAATCGCCAGAGTAAAATATGCAGGCACCCAGCTATCCTGCTTCCAAACACAATCATACTCGGTCTCACCACTTGCCTTGGGCACGATCTTACCATTCAACCGTGCAAAAACTAAGAAAACAACAATTGGCACAAAATACACAATGATCCCGAAGCTCAAACATGGAAGCACCCCCAAAAGCCCAATGTTCCTTGCAAGCGCATCTGAAGCGACACCAACGATCCTGATCGTGAGTTCGATCCGGTGCCAGTTGGCAAAAATAATCCAGGCAATGATCACAATGATCAAGAAAACAAAGACTAGAATGAGGATGCGGTATGCAAGAGAAAACGAGTCGCGGCAGGTTGGTGTCACAGTGCATGCGACGAACCAGAAGACATTAATGAAGACGGGAATGATAATGAAGAAAGGGAGAGACGCATAGACAATCTGTTTGGTGTAATGCCTGAGAGACCAGAGAAGGCAAAAAATGAAAGGGCCGCTGAGGATGAAGGTGATCACGAGAGTCCAGGTAAGATCCTTGATCAACGGTGATGATGACGATGATGAGGAATAGGAGGAGAAGGACGGAAGCTGGAAGATCGCGAGCGGTGAGACGGAGGACTTGTGGATGCACGAGGTGGTGTTGTGGTCGTAGATGAAGGAGGAGATATGGGAGGAGTAGGGGTTGCGGTGAGAAATGGAGAAGATGCCGAAGGCAAAGGTGGAGAGAGAGAAGAGGAGAAAGAGGAAGAGGAAGGGGAGGTCTTGGAAATGCCTGGGCCCATAATTGAAGGTGATCAGAGGGTAGGGATTCGATTCCGATTCTTCAATAGGATGGTGCGGATCGATTTGTGAGGGTTTGGACAGAAGGGGGTGAGATGGGGATGAGTCGTAGAGGATGGACGGCTTGGATTCGTCGCCGCTGCTGCTGCCCCCCATTGGGATTTGAGAGAGAGAGAGATCTGAGTAGAGTTATAAGAAGAGGATGGTATTTGGGGGTTACATTTCTTCTTCTTTCTTTTTTCTTTTTCTTTTTTTAAATTTTTTATGTTTTGTGGATGTTTACCGGAAAATTATTCAACGGACATAGTTTTTCATAAAAAAGCTTCAAATTTACGATTTTACTGTCAATGACTCTCACCGAACGGATGGAGTTAAATCATATGCGTATTTTTTCGTTCCCAACCGATTTATAAACGCCATGTGTATGAGATCCATACCGTCCATTAAGTGTGCCACCCGTGCTTGGCCTTGGATCCAAAAATCAAATTAATCCAAAACACAGGTGGGCTACACCAGGAACAGTGTTATATCATATGCGTCTTAATAAATTTATGTTATTGTTGTACCGTACTCCTAACTATTATTGGATAACCAATTGAAAAGTAAAAGTGTTTCACCAAGGGAAAGATATCGTAGGCTAAAGATCTTCAAGTATGTTTAGAGTACTTTTTACATAATCACAAGTAATAGGATAATAAGACAGGGAATAATTAAGAGGAATTCAAAAGCAAATGAAGCCGATGATCATCAAGAGATCAAGCAAGTAATTGATAGTCATCCAAGATCTTGATTAAGTGGTCGATATTGAAAAATGAGTTACAGATGTCCTAAAGGGGAGGTGAATAGGACTAAATCAATTTTTGATAATCGATCGCGGAAAATAAATTCTCAATAGCAACAGATATTAAAATCTTGATTTCAATTGAATCGTAAAACAGCCTTCACCTAAAATCTTAGGTAAGATAACCTTATTTTAGGAAATTCTTGAAACCAATCTTTCAAAATAATAAAAGCAGAGAATAAGTTAAACAATCACCACAAATACATAGAGAATTATAGTGGTTTAGTGTTTAACACACACTTACTCCACTCCCAAAAATACTACTACACATAATTTTGGCTTTCAACTAGTTTCAAGGATTTCACAGGATTACAGCAAAAACCTCTTATAGTTCTTATGATTTTCACAACCTTATCACAATAAAACCTCTAGTGATTTTCACGGGCTAATCATTACACAACTCGATGAGATTTCTGGGCAATCTCAAAAAAACCAAAATAAAAGTAATATTCTGAAAACAAATACTTATCTTCTTGAAGACGAAATGTCGATACGAAGATACTGATGAAATCTTATAGATGTTTCAATGAATGCAGCGATCCTCTTTCTTGGATGATGATGAATCAATGTATGCTTAACCAGAAAGAATATAGGAATATATAGTTTCTCAAATAATAAAACCCTAAAAGCTGCAAATTCAATTCTCTAATCTCAAGTAGAGTTTGTTTACTCTCTAATTGAATTTAAATCTAACTTGAGAAATGGAATTAAATAAGCTAAAACAAAATAACTCTTATCTACGCTATTTATTTCCTGCAGAACTTTATTTTTTCTTTCAGCAACTCCATTTTGCTGAAATCTTTTTTAAAGTTGAGAATTCATGTAATATGCCATGTTCATTGCAATATTTTTCAAAATTGTTATTTTCAAATTCAGTTCCATGATCACTTCTTATTCACTGCAAACAATTCTTTTTCAGTCTGGATGCGTTTAATAAACTTTTTGACTTTGTCAATAGCATCCGACTTTTCTCTCAAGAAAGTTGTAACACCCCGAACTTTTCAATACCCGAATATTGAAAGTTCTCGAATGTTACCATGAAATTTAACTTAATATGTACATGTGTACGATACCAATCTAAATATCTTAACCTTACATATATGAATCTGACCGTTAAGAATGATTTCCATCCATAAATCAAGTCATTCGATTATTGATTTTAATACAAAATCATCATATGTCCAAGTATTCCCACTTGTCCATCATAACCAACTGTTCAGTCAACTATTCATCGATAGGTAAAGATATCTGACCATCCACTTTGAGTTTGGACCACCCGATCATAGTAAATCAACTACTTGATATCTGCATCCACTCGTACACATGTCGAATTGAGATTCTGATCCATTTATCTTGTTCACCACCTATGAATATACTTAACCCACCATCAAAACTACAATCTGATAAACTTACACATGTAAACAAGTCATTTGAATCTAACGATATATATACTTTGCCTCTTGATCACTCCAAAAACCCACTAGTGATCATCCGTTTACAAAATCGACTATACACCCACTTACATACATGATCAAAGTACTAACCATCAAGTTTTTCTATTTTTAACATGTCATCTGACCATCCATTATGTTGGTTGATATATGTACATTCCCTTAATTAATTTGGTGAATAATTCTTTATTCATAATGATTTAGATAAACATTTTTTTTGTAAGAATTACTTAAAAACGTGCCTATAACCATGTAGAACCATTAAATTTTCCAAAACTCTTATATCAACAATAATTATGAAAATGTCATTAACCTAGATCCTTGAATTTTATATCACATGGTTCTCACAATCCGTTTGATGTGAAATTTTATACCATGTCTATGTATCATAAATTAACCATACATGTCAAATTTCAGCCCTTAGATCATTATAAAAGTGAACCAATTGACAAATTAGTCCCTTAACCGTTGATTTTGGTGTCCATCGAGTGAAGAAACCTCATGGGTAGTCGTAGTAGGATGTTTCCCTTTATATGAACGACTTGGATTGCCCATCATATAGATCAAGTATGAAACATGAAGACTCCACTTTGGTAGGCTTTTCCTTAGGCGCGAAGTTATTCTGTCAAGGCCTACCAACTCCTTATAAATCTGAATATTCCAATTTAACTACTTCTTTCCGTCCATTGCAACTCAAATTTGGACCACACTTGGTCTCATATGACTACGAGGTTATATAAAATTTATGTTTCGATTTATAATCCTACACCGTTGAAGGTTAAGGCCATTCCTTCCTTTTAGTACAAAAGGTGAAAATTTAGATTTAGGCTTTTTCCATCATCGATCAACTGCCAAATTTTGTCCAACCATTTGCCTATATTGACTACACATTTCCCCCAAAATTGTGTCTTGATTATTAAGTGTGGACCGTTAATTGAGATCAAGTTCGTTTTAGCACCTGTTAGGAGAATTTTCAAGATAGGCCAATCTAAATTTCGGATCTCCAAGAAAATCATATACCCCGGCTCTATTCAACGACCTTGACACAATGAATGAATTAGATTTAAAGAAAGATTGTCAAAAAAGGAAAAATTGGAGAAACTCAATCCAAGTGGGATGTGAAACACACCCCTCTCACACGCCCACTCCTTTTGAAAGGGGTGTGCGTTCCCCTCTCCACTCACACGCCCGATCTCCCAACACCCAAGGAGAGAGAGACAAAGAGAGAGAGAGAGAAAGATAAACCTAGACATCCAACATCCGCTTCCTTCTCACACATATGGTATCTCTCTCTTGCTCAAGTAATGTCGTGATTCATGTAGAAGCTTCCCTACATGGATATCTACCTAAGATTTAGATTTAAGGCTAAGGTGAGGGATTCATTTAAGCTTACACTAATTTGATTTATATGATTTATCTTATTTTTACATGTTTCCATATTGCTGTGAATCCTCTATGCAATTGTTTAGTTTACCATTATCAATTATTTATCCTATGGGAATTATGGTTAAGGTATGATTTTAATTATGCATGATCTTTATAAATATTTGTGGGGCGATGGATACAAGGCTTGCCCTTTGCCAATTTTAAGGGCGACACGTGCCTCCACTTTATATTGAGTTGACATTTTTCTCATCTCCCCTTATTCTTGATGAATTAACCTATTTGCTACTCTTCTCTTTTATTGAGATGACTTAATGCTACTTTTCTCATTTATTAGGTTAGTTTTGTGCTACCTCCCTTTATGGCTTGAGCATTTGTCTTAGAATTCTAAAACTCATATGATTCAATTTATTTTTCCTTTAGTGCAAGTGATGTGTTAGAGGCGTCACAACTAGTGATTTAAATATTTTATCGTGGACATAATGCGCTCTGGGTATAAACCCTCTTGGTCGACTCGTAATTCCATGGGTTTGGGTAGTGGTGCACAAATCGATGTAAGTAATTCGCAATGCGTATTACATCACTTTCAAGATTGGATGTTACAAATAGTCGCTCCATGAACAAATCGTGTCACGTAATCCATCCGACTCATGTGTTGTACCGCTTTGAGATGTTCACGTAAATCCACGGTAGTGTTGGACACGCAGGCGAATCTCTGTAGTTATGGGATGCGGGGCGAGTCGGATTTTCTATGAATTATATTCCACATTGTGATGATCACTACATATGATGAGTCGTACATACTCTACTAGGCATGCATTCATATATATATTGGTTGAACATGCTCATACCTCTCATAGTAGTAGAGAACGAGATGTATCAGAACCCTTACAATAGTTTTATGAATCTCTTGAATTATTGCTAATCTTAAAGGATAACCATCATTATGGGTAGGGCGTTGACCCTCTCCAACCATGCAGATGATACAGGTGACGTACAGATTGAAGACCCAGATGATCATCTTCGAATAGAAGACTATACTAAATGAATAAAAAGATAGTTTTATGATTTAGTTTTATTTATATTTCCACTGCAAACTCGATAATGTAATAAGCTTCCATTGAGAGGGCATTTGATAATTTGTTGAATTCTTTTAATCTAATGGAACAATAAAAACGGTTGATTTTACTCTCGTGAATGTAATTGGATGTGATCTAAATGGAAAAAAATAAGGTACAATTTTTAAAGCATCTAATTTATATATTATTAACACCTGGATTTCTCGGACACGAGTATGTACTCGGTCTGCGAAAATTCGGAGTGTTATAAAAGCTACCCGAGAATATCTAGTGTAGTCATCAACTATGACAAGGAAGTATTTCTTTCCACCTCTACTCTTCGTTCTAGTTGATCTGACTAAATCCATATAGAGAAGTTCTGGAGGTCTTGTAGTGGCTAAGGAATTCACATACTTTGTTTTCTTTCTTTTTCAGTTTGGGTAAACCGCACAAGTAATCTCTGTTGATGTTGAAATCTGGTTGATCCTGCCTCACCTCCTGTGAGCCATTAAGTACCTGCAATTAATTAAGATACAAGAGAATGCACTGGGGGCACCAATTAACACCAGGGACCCTCTGATTCCTAAGTCAGGGTAGGTCTACAGAAGGAGTAGAAGAATCAGGATCGTCGTGTACCTTTACCCATGACAGCGGGTATATTTATAGGCTTTCTAGGCGGTCTATGTATCTGAGTTGATTTGAGGGGCCCATATTGGAGTCAGACTCTAACTCCAAAAATATATTCGACTTTATCTCGATAAACCTGTTCTTCGACGGAGATCTCAGAGAGTAATCCTATCTTTATATATTGTAAGGATATTTCTATCTCGAGGTCAATGTCGATATCTGAGGTCGAGGTCAGTACCCGAGGTCAGATCGATATCCGAGGTCGGGGTCTATGGTTGAGGCCAACCTCCGAGGTCGTGTGCGTCCCTTGAGATCGAGGTTGGTACCTGAGGTCGGTACCCGAAAGGCCAAAGTTGCAACTGACACCATAGGTCGGGGTGATTTTCTGGCCCTCAAGTAATACATAGTCATCGAGTTTGGCTACTCTGCTCATCTGTCTCATACATTTGTTTAGCCGCATTTTACCCATAACAGTAGCCCCCTTACTTCTGAGCTCTATACTTTATGAGCTTGAGAAGTAACTTTTGAACTAATGTATGAGAAGGTCAGTTTGTTCCATGTATGTTCTAAAAGCGCTATGTTGATAAACCCTAAGTATTGTCAAATTTTGGTGTGCCAAACTAAATCAAGTTTGTATCTTGATTTGTATCAAGCTTGTGCATCTGTTCACATTGAATCTTCGACATTCGTTTTGTTCATGTTGAATGAATCTATCTTATCTACGACAAACTTATCGAGATTTTCAAATTGGAAGAAAGTGAAGACTTTCATATATTAAGTGAAGATAGAGTTTTCAAGAACATTACGGTTCAAGATCTAGAACCAGAAAAGTTAAAGAACTTAAGACCTAGTTGAAGAACATATTTGGTATGTTGAGTTCAAACTTTGAAGATCGCAAGAATTAAAGCTATTGAAGTGATCGATATATTAAGTGTTCATATATTCTATCTCACAAGTAAGGTATGATTGACCTAGATCAACCTTAGATCATGATTAGATCATTTCACACTTTTGGTCGGTCATTTTTATCATTTTATAAGTGTAAAATTCTATTCTTTCGACTAGCCCTAGCACTGACTCGACCGGTCCTAGTATTTTCTCGACCAGTTTAGGATTTGTTATGAATTTTCAAAAATTTTCTGTTGGTCTACGACCAGTCGTGGAAACTGCTTGACCAGTCGTGCAGTACTCGACTCATTTTCCACTGTGTAATCTGGACTCACACGACTAGTCGTGTGGTGTCCACGACCAGTCGAGCAGGCCACTCGACCAGTCGTGGGACCCACAAGGCCAGTCGTGCAACTGAAAAATCTTATCGCGCCAGAATTTTTGAAAATCTGTTTGGATAAGGCTAGTCGTAGCTAACCAAAGGCCAATCGTGCGAACCGATTTTTCACCTATAAATAGCGCTCGAATTTCAGAGTTTTCTATTCAACTCTTATCATTCTTAAGCAATCACTTAGAGTTTATTTTGAGTACATTCTAAGTTATTTTGTGCATATTTAAGATTCTTTAAAGTAGCTCTTGTAATTTGATTTTGAATTTTTATTCCATTCTTATATTGAAAAGGGATATCCGATTTACCCATCCTTAAGATCAAAATCAATACAAAGCCCTTGCTGATTTAATTAAAAATCATCTAGACTTAGAACCTTATACACTTGTGAGACTGAACGTTGAACATCTACATCATCATTAAGTTGGTTCTACCGGACTACTTCAGAATTGTTATACAGATAAGTTTTTGCTTTTTCTGTAATTTAATTCCTTTTTGGTTTGTGAGATTGTTCTAGAAAATCTCCATTTGTGATTTATCTGAGATGATCCAGAAAACTCAGAGCGTGAGGTTCTTGAATTGTGTAAACCCACTTGAAAGACACAATTATGAAGGTTTTAGGTGAACCTTGAAAAACCTATTTCGATTAGTGAACACTAATATCCCGATGGAGTGGATATTAGGAGTGAAGTAGTTGTGTGGCTATTGTTTAACCGTTGGTGTACATACAAGCGAACCACTATAATTCTTTGTGTTTGGTGGATGTGTGGTTTATTTCTTTATTTTTTATGATTTAAGATTGTGGGATGTATTTGTGGATGTGAATGTTGTAATCTTTAAATTTTAGCATTGTGTGGTGAATGTTGTAATAGATTAATTTCTATTTCTTTTATTTCCTCTTTAGTTTGAGTTTTTGATACTTACCCACGTTCTAGTAAGGTTATCCTGCCATAAACCATTGGTTTTTGGTGTTAGGTTGTCCTTAGAACCAAGTTTGTATCAACCTCTCAATACTTGATTTTTGAGGTTGTTATTTCCTTTGATTATTTGCAATTTATTTGGCTATCTTGTTGTCTTTATTACGATTATTAATTTTTATTTGGCATAGTCCTATTCACCCCCCCCCCCCCCCCCTCTAGGACATTTTGCTCAGCCTTTTCAAGTGGTATCAGAGCCTAATAGCTTGTTTATTTGGATTTAATTCTTGAGTTAACCGATCTAAGCATTTAAGATGTCAAATTTTTATAACCTTTCTATCACTAAGCCTCCACCTTTTGATGACTCTAATTATGCTTATTGGAAAGCCATAATGAGAATATTCTTGAGGTCTATTGATGAGAATGTGTGGCAAACCATAGTAACTAAATGAACTCCACCTACTATTGAAGTTCTAGGCCTTGATGGAACTAAAGCTTTAAAAGTTGCTCCTTATAGCACTTGGACCACTCTTTAGAGAACTGAGAGTAGTGTCAATGCCAAGGCTTTAAATGCAATTACTTGCGCACTATCACCAGATGAATTCAAGAGAATTATATCTTGTGATATTACGAAACAAGCCTCGGATATCTTAGAAATGACACACGAGGGTATGACTATTGTCAAGAAATCTAAACTACAAATCCTCACCACTAGGTTTGAGAAAATACGTATGAAAGAAAGTGAAACATTCATGAACTTCTATACTAAGTTGAATGACATAGTCAACTCTATGTGGGGCCTTGGAGATAACATTCCAGAAAGTAAAGTCTGTATAAAGATACTACGCTCACTACCTAAAAGGTTCAATTCGAAAGTCATGGTCATTCATGAACTTCATGATGCAGACCTGTAACGCCCTAAAAATCGGAGGTCGAGTAGCAACTCAACTCCCGAGTTCCAAAACATCACTTATGCAACATATATGCTTGTGATTGAATGTTGTCCGTGTTAGTGAATTAATCATGAGTGGGATTATACTAAAACTGTAATTCATACTCCAGTTCAATTAATATAACGCAAGCGGAAGACTAAAAAATGTATATATATATATACGTGTATGAGCCAAAAGTTCACAATCGGTTTCCAGAGTATGAATACATCACTGAGTCACCAAATACATGTAATAGTTCAAAAATCAAAATGTCAAAAAATAGTTCAACTATGATGATAAGCCCTGTAGCCCCGTCGATTCGGATGGCCTAAGCGAAACTGCTGGAGAACTGCATATATGAGAACTCGTCCTGATCGTCATAGTAATCAGGCTCCGCCTCCTGAGTCGCATCATCATCTGTAACTAAGATAGGGTCTGGTGGTTGTTCAGAACACCGTCCCAGAACGTGGGAGTGAGTGATCAACTCAGTGGAATCATAGAGTAAAGATTAACATATTATCAATTCAGTCAAGCAGTAATGATAAAACAGACATATCAGACATTCCTAGATACTCTTATTAATGCAAGGATGAAATGTATTTATGATGCATGCCCTCGCCTACACTCCCTCGTGCGACACCATCTTACGGTCGAGGCATGCTTTCTTCTCTCTGTGCTCTTCAACCTGGGGCACATGCAGTGCGATGTTATGAATGTGATTACCGAGTTATTATTAGTTTCTTTCATACAACAGGATTGAGAATCTAAGGTACCTTCCTTATATCATTCCCAAATAAGGATCCATTCTAGGGTCGTCAGTCCTAGTAAATCTCATACGATGTTGCGGTTCTGAGTCACTACAAAGGGCTTATCACCTAATCAGTGCAGGCCTAGTCTATACTCTAGATACTACGGAAGGCTCGTCGCCTACACGTAGACTCGGAGTACGCTCGAAGTCACTACAAAGGGCTCGTCACCTGATCAGTGTAGGCCGACAGCTCGAATACAGTGTCTCATACCACCATATTCGGCTCACGAGTTTGGGTTGCTCACTGGTCACTACGGGGAGGCTCGTCGCCTCAGCGTAGGCCTACAGCTCGACCACGGTGTCCCATACCACCATGCCGGCTCATGAGTGTTAGCGGATCAAGGTACCAAGGTTAACAGGGATTTCACTGGTGAGTTTGGTACCCTAGGTTCAAGCAGTAGTGTCCAAACATGGTTAACATACATCGAGCTAATTGGGTTATTTGACGGGCTCGACTAGCACGAGCGCACATCGAGCTGATCAACATGAAGCGCATAAGCACTCCGTGTGGCCTAACCACTGTCGCCAGTCGATATACGACTCGGATTCATCAGGCGCATCTCATGTGGCGGGATAAAGTCAGCCACTACTTTGAGGCCTGTTACCGATTGCCTGGACTATGTAATGGCCCAAACACATTCAATTACAACGATCTAGCATATGAGATACTCAAGCAGTAATGGAGCAATGATTCAAATCATACAATCAGTTGAGCATGTTATGAAGTACAACATAAACATGAATCTACACTTATGTATTTCTAGGTAAAGTAATGATTATGAAACAAGGCATATGGAGTAAATCGTAAGTAGCTGAGAATCCTATCTCAACACCCATTTAAAGAACAATTTACAAGTATTTATTCATACTGACTTGTTTACAAACACTTATCATACACATTATATCATACATGGTATGTATTGGTTAGCATACGTATTAGGGCAAGTCCCTTCGTCAAAGGATTGCCGCCTACACAACAATCGCATAGCCACGATAGTTAGTCATGGCGTACACTAACGCAAGGTTTATACTCATTTAGTCTTTTGCTCAAACACTTAGGCTACGCATTGTAACATACACAACGTATGTTTATACAACATGTATTAGGCTAATCCGTTCACCCAGAAGTAGATACCCATGCATCTAACATACATAAACAACAATTAATCATGGCAAGCACAAATCCGAATTTCATACGTATACGGTATTTTTTACAAATACGAGGAATACAGTATATTCAACCTAGTTAACGTATAACTGAAAAACGAAACGGACATCACTTTATGCATGTGAAATAGCACCTACGTCAAGAATAAACCATTAACCGATATTGAAAGCCTTGAAAACCATAATCTATACGTCTTTAGTCCGTACCTTACGCCGATAACGCGTAACGGAGTCGTTTTAAACACGTAGTCTTTGTCACCAGCAGAATGACAACCTATAGCATGAACTAGGTTAGCTATTTCATCATTTCGCTATTTGAAACCATAGAACGGATTAGGGTTAGGTTTTCTTACCTAAGAACGAAGTCAGAATCGCCGGAATAGCGATTTGGTAGTGATGGATAAGCATGCAGAATTGCAGGGATCGAATCCCAGGAGTGACTCCAACTTCTCTCTCACTCTCTCTCTCTTTACTCTCTTCTCTCTCCTAGGGTTTTTCCCAAATTCGTATGGAGTGAATGAGAGAGGGTTTAAGGTCCTTATATAGGTCTAAAACTGATGGAAATGGCCCCAGGGCCAAGGTATACTTAGGTTATAACCAAAGGGCGTCTATTTCAGCTCAACGGAACACTTCCGGAGCCCCCCCTTAAGCCTAAGGTCGGACTTAAGCTCCCTGACCATGGATCTAGGTAGAGTTAAGTTTTCAATCCGATCGGATTTACAGATCGACCGCGGCGAACCAGTTTCCGTTCAACGGTCACTGAAACTCGATCAGGGCCACAAGTACACTGCCATGTATGGAAAATTTCTCCTGATCCGAGGGTGTATTTGGGTCAGATTTTGACGGTCTGAATCCTTATATTCGGCCAGCAAGAGACAAGTCTCAGATGACTTAAATATAGGTTTTTATTTCTAAAATATCTACGTTTCTCACACACTTCACTCCGGGCTCAAGCGAATAGCTTCAGGACACTATCTGGACTTGATTTCTGAGGTGGTGGTCAAGTCCAGCAAGACGGTCTTAATTATATAATTTCATAGTAATCGGACTTTCGACGTGCGGTCCAAATCCAATACGAAGTTTCAATGTGCTCCTAAGGGTAACTGGGTAATGAGATTGATCTTAGATTTTAGGGTAACCTAGCGTCAATGATTCTACAAGTTTTGGGTCTTGCAGATCATATTTAAAGTAGACCAATCGGATTTCGTAGCTAATCTAGTTTAACACTAGTTAATCCTCGTCTAATTCCAAAAGGGTTTGATCCTGAGTGATTTCTGCCTGAGGTGGTACTCGGGTCTTTGTACGAAATTTTCCGTAACGTTACAATCTACCCCCTTAAAGAAAAATTTCATCCTCGAAATTAGTACCTTTTCGTACTCCTTGAAAATCTGAGGGTAGTTCTTACGGACCTCAGCTTCTGTCTCCCAAGTAGCCTCTTCCTCAGTGTGATGTGTCCACAATACTTTCACAAGTGGGATGACCTTGCTACGTAACACCTGCTCCTTCCTGTCTAGGATACGCGTCGGACGTAGTACATATGTAGCATCCTTGCTCAACTGCACATGCTCCCATCTGATAATGTGGGAAGGATCAGGAACATATTTCTTCAGCATAGATACATGAAATACGTTGTGCACGCCCGCAAGTGGTGTGGGCAAAGCAAGACGGTATGCCACCACACCCACTCGGTCTAATATCTGGAATGGGCCAATGAACCGCAATGTAAGTTTCTCGTTCTTGCCAAACCGAAGGACTCCCTTCTTGGGGGGAAACTCGGAAGAATACATGGTCCCCAACTTCGAACTCTAGCGGTCGCCGCCTCGTATCGGCATAACTCTTCTGTCTGCTCTGGGCTGTAAGAAGTCGACGCCTGATAATATCGATCTTCTCTGAGGTCGCTTGTACTAACTCTGGGCCAATTAAACTACGCTCGCCAACCTCTGCCCAGCAATGCGGTGCTCTGCAAGGGCGCCCGTACAAGGCCTCGTAAGGAGCCATACCAATACTCGCCTGAAAGCTGTTATTGTAGGCGAATACTGCATACAAGAGACAGTCATCCCAACTGTCCTTGAAGGCCAAAACACAAGCCCGCAGTATATCCTCCAAAATCTGATTCACCTGCTCCGTCTGCCCGTCGGTCTGTGGGTGGAACGCGGTACTGAACTTTAACTTCACACCCATCACTTCCTGAATACGAGTTCAGAAGATGGATGTGAATCGCGTGTCTCGGTCCGACACGATCTCCAGAGGAACTCCATGTAGATACACTATTTCTTTGATGTACAATCTGGCCAAGTCCTCTGCTGAGTTCAAAACTCTAATAGGGAGGAAACGGGCCGATTTCATTAACCGGTCCACAATCACCCAAATGGAATCATGTCCCTTCCTCGTCTTCGGTAGCCCTGAGATGAAATCCATGAAAATGAAATCCCATTTCCATTCTGCTATAGGCATGGGCTGAAGCAGTTCAGGAGGTCGGCGATGCTCTGCCTTAACCTGCTGGCAGGTGAGACAACGAGACACATAATCTGCTATGTGGAGCTTCATGTTGTCCCACCAGTACGATCTCTTCATATCTCGATACATCTTCATGCTTCCAGGATGCATATCCAATTTCGAACTATGTGCAGCCTCGAGGACTTCCTGTCTCAAGCCATGAAGATTTGAGATGCATAGGCGGCCACGGTAACGTAAGCCCCCATCCGTACCAACTCTCCACTCGGCATCCTCATCATCGCTAGCGTGTTCGCGAAGCTCAGACAACTCCTCATCGCCCTTTTGGGCTTTGATAATCCTGTCATTAATAAGAGGCCGCACTCGAATGTGCGCGACACTCTCAAATGGTTCCTCCATGATGAGTTTCTGCTCGAAGTCCCGCACGAACTCTACCATATCCCACTCTGCTATCATCAGCGGAGCCGCAAATACTATAGCCTTCTTGCGGCGCAAATACTATAGCCTTCTTGCTAGGATGGTAGGAAACCTCGAACTTAAAGTCCTTCAAGGTCTCCATCCATTGCCACTGCCTTATATTCAGGTCCCTCTGAGTGAATATATAACGAAGGCTCTTGTGGTCGCAGAAAAGCTCGAACTCTTCTCCGTAGAGGTAATGTCTCCAGAGCTTTAATGCAAATATGACCGCTGCTAACTCGAGGTCATGCGTAGGGTAATTCTCCTCGTGTTTCCTCAACTATCTCGAGGCATATGCAATCACCCTGTCCTTCTACATAAGGACACATTCCAAACCAACTCGAGACGCGTCAGTGTAAATTGTATACTTGACCCCTTGCTCTGGCAATACTAGCATAGGGGCGGACGTCAGTCAGTCCTTCAGCTCCTGAAAAGCTGCTTCCGCCTTCTCATTCCAGGCGAACTTCAGATCCTTTCGAGTTAACCGAGACAAAGGTCTGGCTATCTTTGAGAAGTCCCGAATGAAGCGTCGATAATAGCTTGCCAGGCCCAGAAAATTCCTTATCTCAGTAACCGAACCAGGCTGCTTCCAGTCCTGAACTACGGCTACCTTAGAAAGGTCCATCGCTATCCCTTCCTTAGACACCACATGTCCCAGGAACTTGACTTCCTCTTTCTAGAAGTCGCACTTCTTGTACTGTGCGAACAAATGGTTCTTCTTCAGAGTACCCAAGACTGCTCACAGGTGTCCCTCGTGCTCTTCCCGACTTTTGAAGTATATCAAAATGTCATCTATAAACACGATGACGAATCGGAAAAGAAATGGCTAAAATACCCTGTTTATCAAGTCCATGAACACGGCCGGAGCGTTTGTAAGGCCGAACGACATCACGAAAAACTCATAGTGTCCAAAACTGGTCCTGAAGGCCGTCTTCTGCACGTCTTCATCCCTGACGCATAACTGATGATACCCTGACTGTAGATCAATCTTTGAAAAATAACGTGTCCCCTTCAATTGATCAAACAGGTCATCAATCCTGGGCAAGGGATACTTGTTCTTCACCGTCACTTGGTTCAGTCTGCGATAATCGATACACAATCGCAGTGACCCGTCCTTCTTTTTTACGAACAACACTAGTGCACCCCAAGGGGACACACTAGGTCGTATGAAATCGGCCTCCAACAGACCATCGATCTGCTTCCTCAGCTCCTCCATCTCACATGGAGGCATGCGATAAGTCGGTAATGAAATAGGTGTCACACCAGGCGTAAGGTCTATGGTAAAGTCAATCTCACGCTGAGAGGGCAATCCAGGAATCGTCTCAAACACATCCGCAAAATCCTGAACTACAGGCGTGTTTATAACTGTAGGACTTTCAATACTCTTCAACGAAGAAGCGTAATACCTCAATCGGGAAGTGTGACTGACCTGAGTAGGGAAAGAAAAGGCTATGCTCTCAGGTCCATGGGCTGTCACCACCCTAGTCTCGCAGTCGATCTCTGCTCGCATCCTAGTGAGCCAGTCCATACCGAAAATAACGTCGTAATGAAATAGGGGAACGACGATCAGGTCGACTAATATCGTCCTGCCACCTAAGTCTATCGGGCAGCCCTCACACATCCTGGTAACGTCAGAGAAGGTCCCTGTGGCGGGGATGACCCTTACTCCCTTCGTAGGAGCAGTGTCCAACCCCAGTAGCTTGACTGCCGTACATGATATCATAGAGATAGTGGACCCAGTGTCCACCAGCAAGAAGACAGGCGTACCTTGAATCTGGGCTGTGACTTCAAAAGCTACGGGTACTACGTCTGATCCCTCGGATGCCTCAGCTGTAAGTGAGTGCACACGAGCCTGTTGCTGACAGTTCGGCTGTGGAACCATGGGCCGTTGAGGCGGCCTAAATCAGGGTGTCGGCGGTCGAAACGAGGGGTGTACAGGTGCAGTCCGTAGGGGTGGAGTCGATAGAACCAGATGGCGAGGGTGGTTGATTCTCTGCGGCGGCGAAAACCCACTGTCTCTCATACGTGTGAAACAACTCTCCGCAGCGTGACCTGGTCTCCCACAATATGTACAGGTCACACCAGGTCGCCTCATCGGAACTAGTGGCGCCGCGATCATGGGAGGAGAGTCGGTACGGGACCTCTTGCCGAGGAATGGCCTGCTCGGCATATCTGTCATGGCCTATGGATCATAGGCCCACGAGAACGTGACAATAGATCCCCGTCCTGCTCTGCTCGCATAGACATGTGTACCCGCTCAGCATAGGAGGATATGCTAGCACAACACATCTTCGAGCGAATATCAGGTCGCAGGCCCTCAGAAAAACGTCGCATCCGCATCTGTGCGTCAGCAAGTGTAGTAGGGACGTATCGGCCCAACTCCGTAAATCGATGCTTGTACTTTGTCACTGACATGTCTCCCTGTCTGAGGCGCAAAAATTCATTCTCCTTCTCGTACCGGTATGTAAGGGGATAGTACTTCTCATGGAAGCAATTCTCAAATGCTGCCCACGTCCATACATAGTCAACTACAACGGTTCATAGGACACTATCCCACCACAAGATGTGCGGATGCGAGTATAGTAGGGATGTATCGGCCCAACTCCGTAAATCGGTGCTTGTACTCTGTCACTGACATGTCTCCCTGTCTGAGGCACAAAAATTCATTCTCCTTCTCGTACCGGTACGTAAGGGGATAGTACTTCTCATGGAAGCGATTCTCAAATGCTGCCCACGTCCATACATAGTCAATTACAATGGTTCATAGGACACTATCCCACCACAAGCTGGCCTCCTTCTCAAACATGAAGGTTACCAACTCGACATGTTCTGGCTCTGTACAGTGTAGCATCCTCAGCATCTTGGAGACGCAGTCCAGCTAATATTCAGCCTCATCGGGTCTGTGAGAACCCGTAAAGGTAGGGGGCCGCAAGCACTGGAATTGCTCGAGAAGGCCACTAGTACCCAAGTTCCCCGTAGGGTATACAATAGGAGCAGGTAAAGTCACACCCTCATCCTGAGAGGAAGGCCCTACAGTCTCAGCAGGGTGTACAGATAGTGAAGGTGGAGTCGCACTCCCACCCTAAGGTAGGGCCCCTGCAATAGTGGCCAAAAGCTGCTGCTACTGGTGCATCATCTGCTGGTGCTGGTGCATCATCATCAATAACTGTTCTAACCTATCAGTAGGTGGGGCTGCCTGAGGCACGTGCTGCATCGAAGAAGACGAACCGGTGGTGTATAAGGTGGCGGCCCAACTGTAGGACCAGTAGAAGGCTGAGACTCAGGCATAGTCTCATGAACCGAGTCCGTACGACCATCACTCCGGGGAGGTGCCTGGTCCATCAAATCAGTAAGTGTGAGGCGTGCCATGCACCGCTTGACCGCAGGTGGCATTCCCTATATGACATAGGGCACAACTTGTGTAAGATGTAGCATATCAACACACAATCCATTAACCATTCCACACACTTCATAACAAAAGAAACTGCATGCATTTCATTTACCAAAATTTGTCACAATACATAAGGTATAACTTTACATGCCATGACAAGAAACGCATGAGAACTAGCCTATTCAAAGACTTAAACAACAACACACTATTCGTCACATCTACTACTAAGTTCGTCAAGGCTAAAACATATAAACTAGAAACAAGCAACAAAGCAACAAAAAGGTGACTACATATAGCTAGTCGTCAGAATCGGGCGATGGTGGAGGTGCACCCTTATCCTATTGGCAACATAGGATGACCCTCAAGGTGCGGGACACTTTATTGAATTTTTATTTCATGAAGGCCTCGTTCTCCTCAAGCTTTTGTCTTGCTTCGGTTCGAGCCTCCTAGATCTCCTGCCTCAAGGAAGCTTGGCCCTCCTCAAGTTGAGCTAAACGGGCTTCCATAATAGCCCGTTCACTGCCACGCTCCTGGGTGGTAGGAAGAGAGCTCTCACCAGTGTCTGAGCCTCCTCCTCTTCTTCCTGTTCTTTCTCTATCTCATCACCACTTCTTTCCTTGCTCTCTTCATCTAGATTAATACTTTCCTCCCCCTCACTATCGGACTCCTCCCTATACTCGTCGAGTCGGGCTTGACGTTGTCGAGAGCCGATCCCCATATTGTTAAGCGTAGCATCGCTTATGACCTGGATCGGCGCAATATCATCCATATTAAGTCTATAGCCGACCTCTTGAGCAATCTTACATACCAGACGGCCGAACGGGAGTGAGACGTCATTCCTGACAGATCGAGCGGTCTGGATTATCTGGAGTAGGGCGAACGTGGGCAGGCACAACTTGTCCCCATGTCCAACCCTGTATAGGAAGTCTACCATCAAATGAGTGCATTCAGTGCAGTTGCCCCACCGTGGATACACATTGTACGTGAAAATGTAGTGAAGCAAATGGAAATCATCTGTCAATCTCGTCGATGAGAGGCAATTGCCTCGTGTCCAGGGAGTCAGTCGGCCACGATCTCTTTCTCTCACACTCTTAAAAAAATTCTCATTGGCGTGTACTTCACCACGTGAAATTCTCATAACCCGGGACTCTAAGTCCACGTTGAAATGGATGACGTAGTCTTTTAACAACTATTCACAACCCCAAGTGCAGGGTCACAATGTAGTAATTACTCGGTGAGACCAAGGTCGAATCCACAGGGACAAAACTTGTACGTATTTTGAAAAGTAACTAGAACTAGAAATATGATCTGGAATATTTGATTTTGATTGTGAAAGGATTATCGATTAAAAGAGGAACTAGAGCGCCAATGATCCAATTGTAGCGGTTAAGATGCTACCTCTCTTGATTCAATAAACACAACTGGAATTGGAGTCCTATCCTATCCAGTTAGAAGCAATTTAGGGCTTTTTATTAAATGGAAAACCAATGTGAAGATTAGAAGAGAATTCAACCATCCACCATGCCCAGAAGATGATGGTGAATCATGAATTTTACCAATCCTAATAAGAACAAAACATATAAGAAGATATTTAAAGCTATTACAACAAAACTGAAATATTCCTTAATTCAAACTAGAATTCAATGAGTTTTAACATAAACATGAATCAAAGCAAGATAAACATCTCATCACACTACAAGCTTCACCTCTTAGCCTTATCTAAGAGATTAACTAGTCATAGTTAACTCAAAAACATAAGAAAAACTAAAAGATACACCACTTCGAAACGTTAAAGAAAAAGATATTATGAATTTTATCTGACACGCGATAATATATCGTTATGGAATTTTAAAAAGAATCATCACTGATAATGGTACTCCTTTCAAGAATAGATGAATGAAGAAATTATGCCAGAAATTTGGCATTCATCACTCGTTCTCAACACCTTAATATTCGCCAATTAACAGATTAGCAGAGGCATTCAACAAAACGATTGTGAGAATACTGAAGAAAACTGTCATTGGGAATAAACGCGATTGAGACAAAAAATTACAAGAAGCTTTATGGGTTTATAGGACTACTCATCACACCATGACGAAAGCCACATCGTATTCATTATTATATGGTGTCGAAGCCATCATACCCATCGAAACACAAGTTGGCATCACTTAGAGTAGTAGTATGTCAATCGATAACAAATGATGAGAATGATAAAATAAAGCTGACTGAGTTGGATTTGCTTGATGAAAAACTTCTAGCAACCCAATAATGATTAAAACTATATTAGACAAGAATTTTAGCTGCCTTTAATAAGAAGGTTAAACATCGCTCGTTCAAAAAAAGAGATATGGTGCTAATGTTGAAAAGACCTATAATGGTCACTCGAAGAACTGGGGGTAAATTTGATCCCAAATGGGATGGACCATACGTAGTAAGTGAAGTATACTCGAACGGAGCTTATTGAGTTGTGGATCAGAATGGACAAGACATTGGTATACCCGTCAACGCTCACTTCATCAAAATATATCATCCCTGAAGAGCACTGAAATTTTGATTCTGAAGATTATCAGTATAATACTTACCAATCAAAAGGGGGCAAGACAAACAGAATGATGAGAAAGCCTCAAAAGGCAATAACATGTATTCTTCTTCTTATATGAATGAATAAAAGACAGATTCTCAAGCATATCAAATGTATCAAATTTATCACCGATTATCGCCAAACGCCGATGATTATCGCCAAAATTAATACTATCGCCGATTATCGCCAAGTGTCGATGATTATCGTCAAACTGATATTATCGCCATTGCTAATCGCTGCTGACCACTATTACAAAAGCCATTATTATCGAATTGATATTATTGCCAAGTTGATACACTATTTTAAACATAAATATTATAAAGAATACTATTATCAGCATTGATAATATATCATTTATCGACTTATCATCTACGGCAGAGGCGATGGCGATTTATCATCTACGGCAGCTGTTCACAACCCCAAGTGTAGGGTTGCGATGTAGTAATAACTCGGTGAGACCGAGGTCGAATCCACAGGGACTAATCTCGTACGTTTTTAAAAGTAACTAGAACTATAACTAGAAGAAGATGTGAATCTACATCTGAATTAATTGAGAGAGTAATTGTGATTAAAGTGATTAAAACTAACATATTCAAAGGTGGTAACTAGGGTTTCCAAGGATCCACTTATAGAGATCAGGGAGCCCTCTTACTTGATTCAAGTCACACAATTGGAATATCTTATCCAATCGAAAGATATACAATTAAGATCAATCTGAACTTTCCTTGACCTAATTCTCAATGGATGAGAATTGTGATAATTGAAAGAGATTCCATCACCGAACCATGCCTATGGGACGATGGCTAACAACAGGATTTACCAATCCAACAATCTCAAAATCAGGAAAAGTAGATACTCAAAGCTATTGTAGATCTACTGTAATTTGAGTCACAATAAACCATTAAGAACTGAAAGTATTCCTTTAAAATCAAACTGGAATAAAAGCAGGTTCAATATAAACATGAATCAAAGTAAAAGAAACATCTCATCACGCTACAAGCTTCACCTCTTAGCCCTAGCTAAGAGGTTTAACTTACCATAGACATGATTAAACTAAAATCTCTTAAGAAAAGCATAAAAACAACTAAGGAAAATGAAGAAAAACTCTTGGCGACGACTTCTCCACCCTTTTGCTTCACTCCTCAAACCCTAGAAGATGCCTAAGAACATCCTAGGGACTCCAATTTATAGTTTTGCAACTGCAACTTTCGCATCGAGTTGGAAAAATTCAAAAACTGCCTTAAATTTACGCAGTTCGTCTGCTGTCTGCGTAACCTTAGACGAGTTGAGGAAAACCTTCGACTGGTCAAGGGCACCTTCGACTGGTCGAGGAAAGTCTTCGACTGGTCGAGGATTGTGTGAAATTAAAAGTTCATGTTGCTGGAGTTCAAGTTGAGGAATCTTCGACTAGTCGAGCAAGAGCCTTAGACTAGTCGAAGGAGGGCTTAGACTAGTTGAAGCAGGCAGATTTTTAGGGTTCCTTTTCTTCACTTTAAGTCTTCAAATCTCTTCATTCCTCACTTGATTTTCTTAGATCTTTGGCATGTGAATTCTTCATTTTTGGTCTCATAAGATCCATCATTGCTTTGGTGATTCTTGAGCATTAAATCCATGCTTTTAGCATCTTTTTCATTCCAAGCTCTTAAATTCACCTTGCAGCACAAACATGATTAAAATAGGACATTAAGCATTATATGTTCATAAAACCAAGTAATAAATGGGAGATAATATGCAATATTTGACCCTCAATAGCAGCGGAATGCTACACATAAGACCTACCATAATCGGCGATATATCAAATATTATGCGGGTAGCATTGAGAAGCAAGTGGCCCTAAAAAGCCCGCATAGGCTATCACATGCTTAAACCCATGTGGGCAGTGGAGAGAGCCAGCGACTAAAAGCACTAAGCAGCCAAAGTCCAGAATGGCCAATCAAATGCCGTCTGTACAACTTCCGACAGCGTCACAAGGGAGTGTGAGAAAATGCTCTCTCATGAATGGGTCTGACCTGGTAGACGAAAAAAAGCAGGCTGCAGTGTGTGCTCTTTGGCTTGTCCATATATATAGGTCAACCATGCATAAGACCCCCCAGATTCCTGGTTTGATTCTAGTAGAAACTCATGAGGACGGGTCTTCAAAGCAAATTACCCTCTCATTGATGCAACCTTGGATTTGGTACTCTTAAGGTAGCCTTACGCGCCCTGTGAACTCTAGAGATTTACTACAGCCAACTCTGTGTGTAAAACCCACCAAGTTCACTGCCCCGGTAGCTTCACTAGGCCCCTTTGATGGATCACGGTTGGTGAATTCACTGACCACGATAAGTCCAGCGAACTCATAAGAGTTACAGAGACCATTTGCGTAAGACCTGACTCCAACTACTTATGAGTCTAAAAAAACTGTGCCTGCTCTGCTACTCAAGAGCTTAAATCGTGTGAAATTAACTAAGATTGAAGATTAGCTCTGCCCACCAGAAAAAATGCCATGTAGGTGACATCGTACTAACAATCATGAATAAGTTGTAAATTTACTAGCATGTGTTATCAAAGTATGTTTGCAAGAACTGATAAGACAAAAGTCATGCAAATATATGTTTAGTTATTTCTAATATACTTACAAAATTCTTCGAACAACCAAAAGTCATTTATGATGTGTGAACATGAAATTACATTAGATGAAAAAAGAAATTTACCAATCTTCTGATATTCCTAATGCAATCATATATTTTTGGAAATCCTGCTTCAATTGAACTTTGGCAGCCGCACTATCTAACTCCACGTCAACAACAAGTTTAACTTGATCAGGAACATCAGACAATTCTTGTTTCAGGGAGGCTATGGTTGCTTCATCTTTCAAAATTTCCGACTGTTCCAGATTAGTTATTCGCGTGATATCTTCAATGCCAGCTTCAAGCTTGCTAGTATTCAAATCTACTTCACGCTGTTGAGTCTCAAGATCAAAGATCTGCTGTTTAAGACTCAAAATCTTCTCATTAATAACCAATGAAGAATGTTTAGGGCGTTCACTTGTTCGTGGAGGGATTTGGATTCTTTATTATACCTAGAAATTGTTGTCATTTCCCTCGCAAACTTGTCTTCAAGTTGTAGTAGCTCCTTCTGGTGAGCAAGTATTTCGGGGGCAATAGTCATATCTCAAGTGGACTCCAGCTTACGAAGAGTGGCGCAAAAATGAGAGAGAGATTCACGCAAAGGAGAGATATTTATCTTCGCCATCCTCGCAGCATTGTCTAAAGATGCTAACGCTATCTCCAAATCTGGCCATTATGTCAGATCTTTGAATATATACATGGTCGCTGATAAAGAACCTTTTAATAAGACCAATGCATGGGGAGGAATCTTCTCTAAAGATATTATATTTGAGACAGTGGTAACGGAGTTGAAGCTTGTGGAGCCACTAGAAACAGGGCGAACTACAAAATATACATATAATAAAGTATGAATTGGAAGGGAGTTATGAAATATCATTGTAAAATAAGAAATTAAATAAGTATACTTGCAATCAAAACCACTGGAGTGGGGGCTGGTATCTCTATAGATTGCATTATCTCAGGAATGGACGAAGGGCCAGGCATGTCCGAATCCATATTAACAAAAGATGGCGCTCTAGCCTCAGTACTAGAAGTAACTATAGTTAGAGTTGTGGTATCAACTGGCTCCGTTGGAAAGTTTATTTCGCGAGCCACTGTGTTGGTTTTGACTAAAGGCACAAGAGATGTTTTAGCCGTTTTAACAAAACGTGTACCGGAAATAGGAGCAGCCTGACAGTTTGAGCTGCGTCTGTAAAGGTTTAAAGAGTCTCTGGAGCTGTTGCAATACCGGCTGTCGGACCTGGAAGGATTGTACGCGGTAGAGGGGAATAATTGTTACTGAATAACATAGTCAAGTTGACCCCAGGTACATCTTCATATTCTCCATAATCAAGAGGCTCTTCCTCTTCGTCAGCTTCTATAGCTGTTGTACAAGGAGCAGCGACATCTTGAGGCATTTCTTCATCTACTTCAGTAGCTGCAACGACCTGCTCTTCATCACTGATCTTCAACTCTCCTTCTTCTTCTTCTTCATCTATGTTTAATTCACCCTCTTCTCTTGAGTCACCAGAGGATGATTCACTCTCGGTAGAAGAAGAGCTACCAGAGGAGGATTCTTCATCTTCTTCCTCTAATGATGACGAAGATGATGATAAATCTTGAATCAGTTCTTCAATAACTACTTGTTTTCCTTTCCTCGGAGATCTTACCTTATCAACAAGGGTGGGTTCCTCTGTGGTAGCAAGCATAGGAGAGATAGAAGACCTAGCTCGGGTTTGTGATCTGGTGACTGGAGATGACGAATATCTATGAATAGCCTGAGATGACAAATCTCTATGATCAGATGATGGTTGACAGACAGATGGAGATACCCCTTAAGGTTCAGACAGTCCGGCAGCCGTTGGAGTGAGGGATGGAACGGTAAATGTAGGGATTTGAGAAGTCTCTGCAGCACCTGTGGTGTCTTTCCGACCAGTGTGCCTTCTTTGAGTTTTCAAATACTCTAAAGGAAATCCATGAGTGTAACGCCCCGAATTTTCACAGCTAGAGTTCATACTCGTGCCCGAGAAAACCGGGTGTTAATAATGTATAAACCTGGATGCTTTTGACAATTGTACCTTATTTTATTTTATTTATTTTTTGAATCACATCCAGATACATTCATGAAGGTAACATTCACAAGAATAAAATCAATTGTATTGATTATATTTCATCAGAGTAAAAAGAATAATCAAATACCTTCTCAATGGAAGCTTATTACATTTATCGAGTTCGCAGCCGAAGTATAAAACTAAATCATAAATTGTCTTCTCATTCTTTTACATAATCTTCCTTAAGGAGAATGTTCACTAGGTCTTCAATCTGTACGTCACCTGCATAATCTGTATGGTTGGGAGAGGGTCAATGCCCTACTCATAGTGATGGTCATTCTTTAAGATTAACAATAATTTAAAGCAATGTAAAAGTTCTGATACGTCCTGTACTCCACAACTATAAGAGGTATCAATGCACAAGCAGTCTACATGAGATGCATGCCTAGCAAAGTATATGGAGTTTATCACACTTAGTGATCGCCACAATGTGGAATACGACAATAGTTATCCAACTCGCTCCGCATCCTAATACTACGGAGATTCGCCGGCATGTCCCACGTTTAACATGGATTTATGTGGTTATCCCAAGACGAACACAACACATGACCGGGTGAATCATGCAACCCGGATTGGAGCGACTAATTACGACATCCAACCCCCAAAAGAAAAGACCGGATTGGAGCGACTAAATGCGACATCCAACCCCCAATAAAGAATTGATGTATCACATATATATAACGATTTACATACACAATTTGTGCACCATCACCCATGAAACATGGAATTACGTGTCGCCCCAGGGCCGCAACTAAAAACGCATTACATCCAGGATACTTATTCGATCGCTAGAAGAGGGATACCCAACAGAGTACTTGTACCAAAAAGGAAATCCATTGAATCATGGGAGTTCAGGAATATCAAGACACATGCCCAAGCCCTTTAAAAATAGATAGCACAAGGCCAATAACATAAAGAGAAGAGTGACAATTGTAAACTCAAACAGTGGTAATGGCCAATATAACAAATAGGAGAGTGACAATGGTTAACTCAATAAAAGAAGAGTAGCAATGACTAACTCAACAAATAGAAGAGCGGCAATGGCCAATTCAATAGTTAGGAAAGTGGCAATGGCCAACTCACAAATAAAAGAGCGATAACGGCCTATTCAATAATAAGGAGAGTAATATGAAGGCATTATACCGTAACGGCCTATTCAATAATAACTCAAATAAATTTGATAGGGCAAGGGCAAGGCTTGTATCTATGGCCCCCATATAAATTCAAAAAGATCACTTATAATCAACATTATACCGTAAGCCAAAGACAAATAATTGATGGTAAAGCACATAATTGCAGGGAAGATTCAAAGTAATATGAAGGCATGTAAAAGGCAAGATAAAATAACAGGAAGGCATGTAAAAGGCAGGATAAATATAAAAACTTAAATTAATATAAGCTTAAAGGATAAAAGCTTCACCTTGATCTCGACTCCAACTTGGCCCTGATTCAGTCCAGGACCGAGCAAGTCACACAATCTTTCTCTCTCTTCCTTTCCTTCGTTTCCCTTTTCTTTTCTTTTCTTTTTCTTTCACTTTTCTTTTTTTCTCTTTTCCTTCTTTCTCTTTTCCTCCTCTTCTCCTTCTCTTTCGGTCGACAGATGGTATGGACGGACCAGGCATCTCCCCTTTTTCCGTGGAGTGTTGCTCTCAGCCGAGCGCTTTCTCTCTCTCTCTCTCTTAACTGTTCTCTCACCCTATCGAATGAGAGAGGTTTTTATAGTTTTTAAGACCTCTAAAAGTTTCTTGTGTAACTGGTGCATATTTCTTACACCGCGTATTGTGTTGCATTCATGCAACCCTATTTTCTTTACGCAGCACGATCAGAGGTGGCGTGAAAGTCCTGGCTTTCGTTTCTAATCACACTACCGATGTGGGAGGGATCGGTTTTGCATAGTCCACCATTTGAAAGACCCAAATCCCTCAAGGGTGTTGGTTCCTGCCACCTAAGGTCTCAGGTTTCCACGAGCTACCGCGATAAAATCTACTCGGGGTAGCGATCAACGTGTGCGATGCTTCCTGATCTCTTTGGACTCCTAGTGTCATGCCCCAAACTCGAAAACCGGTCTCACAAAATTCCCGATCACCAAATCCAACACCAATAGCCTCCGTAGTACCCCATTCTCGGCTCCCAGCACCCATACACCAAGTTCCGATCTTGGGATCCTACAAGGAGGATTTTTAACATGAATTTGATTCGTCATAACCATAAGTATAACCTACGAACAATAACTAAGACACCATCACAAAATCCACTATGATAAAAAACTTTAAGGTACAATGCGCATAAAGGAAAATACAATGATAATAACAGAAACTGATGAAGCTCAACTGCACTCTTGCTCCTACTAAGCTACGGTTGCGTCTTGGAGTCACCTGTACGCATCAATTGTGCATAAGCTTATTAAAAACTTAGTGGGTGGTGTAAGTGTGTGCGCAATATGAGCGTGCTCAGAATGCAATATTAGAGTAATACGGAATTAAGCTGATGAGTCCATGAATACAATCAGCCGTACCAAGGCTATGCGATGTAAAACAAGAATACTATCGGCCATATCAAGGCCATGAGATGCGAGATGCAACTCAAGCATACTAGTCCTCATCCGAATCCACATATCAATGCAGCTCATCACTAGAACATCAAATATCAGTACAGTTCTCACTTTGGATAATCACTGGGGTTTAGTACACTCCAAATGACACTGCCCCTTTCCCACGTGCGCAGTCCAAGTGAGCGTAAGAAACCTCACTATTCGCCTGGCCAATAGTCTGTTAATACCTATCCGACACATCGATAGTGGACCCATTTACGAGCTGGTCATACTCAGCTTAACAATGCCCCTACCGTTCGGCGGGTAAGGCCTCACCCCCTTCCAACCGACCACGACACAGTGGGAGACGCGACCTCCTGGTATTTGTCCCTTGTGCGCTCATGTATCCACTCAGTCCAGACGTTGGAGTGTCTTCCGCTACCATCAGGTTTAGGGATTTTCACCCAGGGACATCTATGGTGCCCCGATGCTAATAACAGTATTTTTGGTGTCCAATCCTGCTGTCAATGATATGCCTGTGGAGGCTATGGCCCTGATGCCGCTAGGACGTACCGTAATCATGTCACACAAATGTGAGGAGCATGAATCATACGATCAGTCATGCAGCTGTAAGACCTGTATCCTAGACCATACCATTCCTTAAACTCCCGTGGTCCTCCCGGTCAAATACCGGCGACCCGCGACCTATAATTGGCGTTTGCGCATGACCCGATAGCATCCCGTATATCAGAGTCGACTCGACCCAAAACTTGTACCCTAGCGACTTCGCCCTCACCGCGGTTCCAACGCCACGTCTCGCACATCGATGCGATACCCAGGCTAGAGTTGTGGGCCTGCGTTTACTTCGAGGAAAACGTTGCGCATTGTGAATTCTGAGAGAATCTCTACCAAATATCCCATCAATTAGTACATCACCCATGCCTTTCTTACCAACAAAGCATGGCACCCCTCTCTCTCCCATTCTATAAGTCAACCTTCCTTACAACAACCCATCCTTCTCTCCTTACATCCCCCCTCTCTCTCATTCTCCACCCATTCTCCCAAGAACCAAGAGAGAGAGAGAGAGTGAAAAGGCCTAGCTATATGTCCTAGAGGGGGGGTGAATAGGACAATGCCAAATAAAACTTATAACAACGGAATTAAGAAGAATATGATATCCAAATTAAATTATAATGCAAGAAAGTAAAACAACCTCAAAAATTAGATCTTGAGAGGTTGATACAAATGTTGTTCTAAGGACAACCTTTCACCAAAAACCAGAGTTTATGGTAGGACAACCTTATTTCTAGAAAGATCTTTGTATCAAATCTTAAACCAAAGAGGAATAAGGAAATAAATACAAACTGAATTGAAATAAATTGTAATCACAAATGTATTGTTCTAGGGACAGCCATACACCATAAAAATGGCAGGGCAACCTTGCTGGAACAACTTTAAAGGAAATTTAAATTCAAGTAGATAAAGGAATAGCAAAAAGTAAATTCTAAATTATTATAAAATTCTCACAAAGCTTGAATTAAATGATTACAACATTCATCACATTCATACATCCCACAAAAGAATAATTTAAAGATTAGAAATGTAAATCATTCAACCATAACACTAGGGATTATAGTGGTTCGCCTGTGTGTTCACCAACTGTTAAACAACAGCCACACAAAATGCTACTCCACTCCTAATATCCTCACACAGGAGATATTAGCGTTCACTAACAAAATAGGTTTTCCCAGGTTCACCAAAAACCTTTACAATTGTGTCTTTGTCTGTGGGCTTATACAAAAAAAAACCCCACTTCTGAGTTTTCCTGGCTCTCCTCAGATAACCAATACAACAAGATTTTTCTGGCAAATCTTGAAAGAAACCAAAACAGAAAGGAATTTACAATTAAATGTAAAATACCTGAATATCTCCTTCGATGTAGCAGCCCGGTAGAACCAAGTCAGAGTAGATGATTGAATGTCCAAGTTCAATGTCCAGTACTCAATTACAATGGTTCTAATTCTAATAGATTTTAAATTTAACCAAGTAGGGCTTGCCTTAATTGATTTTGATTCCAAAGAAAGGGAATAGCGATTCCTCTTATCAAATTAGATTGGAATAGCAGAAACAAAATCAATTAAATAAAGCTAAGGAAAGAGAATATTAAATAAGCACACTTAGCTTAGATGAAGCACAGAAATATCTCTCAGAAGTTTGACGAAGATTGGCTTGAATGAATTAATTAATTCGACGATCTCTTCTGAGATTTGTGCTCTATTTATAGGTGAGCAGATCGCATCTTCGACTGGTCTAAGGAACCCTTCGACTAGTCGAAAAAATAATAGATTTGAAAAAAATCGGGCGCGATAAGCTTTGACCGTTCTACGACTGGTCGAAGACCACCTTCGACTGGTCGAAGGTCTCCTTCGACTGGTCGAAGACCTTGTGAATTTATCGCTGGACTTTGTGTCGAAGATTTACGACTGGTCGAAGAACCAGTCGACACTGTTCCTTCGACCGGTCGAACAGATCCCTGGACTAGTCGAAGACTAACAGAATTTATCCGATTTTTGTAACAAACTTACAACTGATTGATGATTTTCTTAGACTGGTCGAAGCAACTATAGGACTAGTCAAAGAAGGCCTAGGACTAGTCGAAGAAGAGACCAAACTTATGTAAAATAAACAATCGATTTATGTATCCAAAGTGACCTACTTCTAAGGTCAACCTAAGGTCAGTCAAACCTCAACCATGAAGTAAGGACATTGAAATATTAGGAACTAGTGACCTTGAAGTATGAGCCTTGAAGTCTTGATGTAGCTCAATCTTGAAAGTGTCTTGAATTCTTTATGAACTGCCTTGTACATGTCTTGAGTTCTTTATGATCTGCCTTATACTCTTCTTGAAGTCTTGAAGCTTGAGTCATGTCTTGTGAGTAGTTCTTGTATTCAAGTTTGATCTTTATACTTGTGAGCTTAGCTTGTTCATGAATGTTGATCTTTGAGAGAGCTTCACTTATGCAAGATATAAAACAGTGATTTTGACACCACAAATTTGACAACAAACAGGGATATAAAATATAGCACTTACAATCTCCCCCTTTGTCAAATTAGTGACAAAACACATAACCAAGATAAACATAAACATAAAGTCCAAGATAAACATAAACATAAAGTAAAACACCAGTAAAACACCAGTTGCTTCAATATTCAATATTCAACATTCAAACTCCCCCTGAGTAACATAACCAATGCTACTCCTTTCACCTCTCACAATCACGTCGTTAAGTTAAGAACAAACCATTCTCCCCCTTTTTGTCACTATATGACAAAGGAGAACTAAATAAAGAGATATATAAGAGTAAACAAGAGGAGTTATGAGATTATAGCAAAACAGATATAGAGATACTCTGCATAGCTTCATATAGAATAAATATCCAGCATAAAACAGTGATAATATCCAACTAAAATTCAGTCAACCAAGTGCTAAATTATAAGGTTATTACAGACCAAAAAATCCTATAAAGATTAGTCAGAATTAGAACTAGAAGACGGAGCAGGAATAGAGGGATCGAGTTGGTGCATGCCTTTGTTTAATCGCCGAAGATATTTCCGCATGTACTTGAATTGAGAATCACGAGTAACAGACATGTTTTCTAATTTTTCATTCAAATTCTCAACTTTACCCTCCAATGCACTCAGACGTGCATCAAAATCAGATGGTACAAAATCTGGATCATTTGTCGAATCAGAATCCAGTTCCTCAAAGATATCATCCATATTAATGTCATCCCCCGCTTCTTCATGACCAGCACTACCACCATTACCACCTTGTTCAGGAAGTAATTCCAGCTTCATCTTATTGAGATTAGTGTTGTTGAAAATCAGATGATGAATAGGTGCTTCATTAACAAGCATATCGACCAACATATGTGTGGCTAATACAGTTATTAAATAACCAAAAGGGATGTCACTATGACCAGGATGGAGTCTAAACTGAAGAAGGAAATGACAGATTAAGGATGGCAGACAAATCTGAGTACCACTGGAAATAGCATGAATAATACGTACCATAAATGAGGTCAAGTCAGTTTTATTACCTGACCGAGGATACAGATTAGACACAAAGATTCTGTGGAGCACTCTATATTTGGGTAATAAAAACCTTGCGGGAAGCGCATTCCCTTTTCGTGTCCATTGAACATCCATGTTACACAAATCTTTAGTGAGCATACGTTTTTCAGAAATTGAGGGTTTATCAGTTAGGTTATGGATAAGAATACCCTCATCATTTACAGGAATCTCCATAAGGGCTGAAATTAAATGTCGATCAATTTCAAATGACCCTTCACTAGTAGATATTTTAAAAGTTAAACTATCTAGTGAGAAGTCACTTATGCATGTAAACATGGATTGAGCAATGGACCGGTATGCAGGCCCACCCCAATGCAATAAGTTAGCCCAACCTACAGCTTTAAGCAAAGGTAGGATACCAAAAGGTGCAATATGGTTAATATCAATAGGATGTTCAACAATCACATTATGAGCTCTAAGGTCTATAACATAAGAAGGATCATTAGTAGGCTCAAGAAGATGACGTTTGGTCAATCTGGAGGAAGTAGAAGGACCACGGGAAGTAGATTTTTTACCTCTAGAAGCCATTTGCAACAAGGATATCAAGAAATTAAGAAGTTGCAAAGGATTGAGAAGTGGGTTTCTTCAAAACAGATTTTTCAAAAATCAAACCCCAACTCTCAATGAAATAAAAAATAGAAAGCTTCAAGATAGACAAGATAGTAATCTAGACACTGATTTGTAATAAAAACGTAAATGTAATACTAACCTTGAAGAACAAAAATGGTGGGTTCGACAAGTCGAAGCTCGGCTCCTTTGAGAGAAAAAAGGAAATGAGGAAGAAAGCAAAAATCCCCAAATTTAAGTGATTTCCGAGATCTACGACTGGTCGTAGGTATCTACGACCGGTCGTAGGACGACTGGTCGAGTACACTCACGACAGGTCGAAGGAAGTCCCAAAAAAAACATATTTCTTACAATTTTGAAAGAAAATGAAATTAAACCTAGCAAATATATACACTATGATACATGTAGGCATAAATAATCATTTTAAAATACACATGCCAAGATCAAATTTCATCTTATTAAACCTAATTTTATCAAGAGGTTTTGTGAAAATATCAGCTCTCTGATCTTCAGTAGGAATATATTCCAGAGATATAACTTTTTCTTCTACCGATTCCCTAATATAATGAAATCTAATGTCAATGTGCTTAGTACGAGAATGCTGAATAGGATTTTTTAAAATATTTATTGCACTGGAATTATCACAATGCAATAACATAGAATCCTGTTTAATTCCATAATCACTCAGCATTCGTTGCATCCAAACAAGCTGTGTACATGCATTACCAGCTGTGATATACTCAGCTTCAGCTGTTGAAAGTGATATAGAATTTTGTTTCTTACTAAACCAGGAAACTAGATAATTTACAATGTAAAAACAACCACCACTGGTTGATTTTCTATCATCTAGATTACCAGCCCAGTCAACATCCGAGTACCCAGCTAATTGGACACTAGTCTCATGAGGATACCAGAGACTGAGATTTACAGTACTTGCGACATATCTAATAATTTGCTTGACAGCAATCAAGTGTGATTCTTTAGGATCAGATTGATATCTTGCGCAAATACCAACACTTAGAGAAATATCAGGTCTACTAGCAGTTAAATATAACAAACTACCAATCATAATCCGATAAAGTTTTGAATCAACATTTTTACCATTATAGTCTTTTGAGAGTTTCAGGGTAGTACTCATAGGAGTATCGAAATTCTTGCCATTCTCAAATCCAAATCTCTTGATTAGATTCAAAGCATACTTAGATTGAGAGATGAATATTCCTTCAGGTTGCTGCTTAACTTGCAAACCAAGGAAATAAGTCAATTCCCCAACCATGCTCATTTCAAACTGTGATTTCATCAAGTCTGCAAACTCAGTAGTCAAGTTAGTACAAGTTGAACCATAGATGATATCATCAACATAAATCTGTACTATTAAGATATGATCATTATGTTTTTTAACAAATAGAGTTTTATCAACAGATCCCATTTGAAAATTGTGACTTAAAAGAAATTTTGTTAGTTTCTCATACCATGCCCTAGGTGCTTGTTTTAATCCGTGCCTTTTTAAGCCGATACACATGATCAGTATTTTTGGGATCTTCAAAACCCATTAGTTGTTCAACATAGACTGCTTCATGTAAATCGCCATTTAGAAAAGCACTTTTTACATCCATCTGATAGATCTTTATCTTTCTAAAACATGCAATGGATATAAATAGTCTGATAGATTCAAGACGAGCTACTGGTGCAAAAGTTTCATCGAAATCAATTCCTTCAATTTGAGTATAACCTTGTACCACTAGTCTAGCCTTGTTTCTAATTATATTTCCACATTCGTCAGACTTATTTTTGAAAATCCATTTTGTTCCAATGATGTGTTTATCTTTAGGTCTTGGTACGAGATACCAAACATCATTTCTTATGAATTGGTTAAGTTCTTCTTGCATCGCAACAATCCAGTTCTCATCAGCAAGAGCTTCTTTTACATTGGATGGTTCTATTTGGGATGTAAAACATACATAATTACATAAATCCTCAAGTTGTCTACGGGTGCGAACACCAGTGAGAGGGTTTCCAAGAATTTGAGTGGTTGGATGATCTTTAACAGTCCTCGATTCAGATTCAGTCTGATTTGATGAAGTATCGGGTTTATCAATGATTAAAACTTCATCATTATCTGAATTAGAGATAGACTTATTTAAGTGATCATCAATGACAACATTGATGGATTCTTGAATCACACCAGTCCTTTTGTTCAGAACCCTATAAGCACGACTGTTTAAGGAATATCCTAGAAAAATTCCTTCATCACTCTTTGTATCAAATTTTCCCAAATTTTCACGATCACGTAAAATATAGCATTTGCTGCCAAAAACTCGAAAGTATTTAACAGTAGGCTTTTTATTGAACCACAATTCGTAAGCCGTTTTATTATTATCTTTGCTAGTGTAGACTCGGTTAATAATATAGCAAGCTGTGTTGACTGCTTCAGCCTAAAGATTTTTAGAAAGCTTCATGCTATTCAACATGACATTAGCCATTTCTTGAAGTACTCTATTCTTTCTTTCAACAATTCCATTTTGTTGTGGAGTTTTGGGAGCAGAGAATTCATGTAATATTCCTTGGTCAGTACAGAACTTCTCAAAATTGCTATTCTCGAATTCAGATCCATGATCACTACGAATCTTACTGATTTGAGAACATTTTTCAGTTTGAATCCTTCTGAGAACTTTACTTACTTCTTCAAGGGTTTCAGATTTATCCCTTAAGAAGACTACCCATGTAAATCTGGTAAAGTCATCAACTATTACCAAGATATACTTTTTCCCATCACGACTTTCCATTCTAGTAGGTCCTATCAGATCCATGTGGAGGAGTTCGAGTGGTCTTGATGTGGTATTTGAATTCACCTTTTTGTGTGAGTGCCTTGTTTGTTTGCCTATCTGGCACTCACCACATATTTTATCTAATTTCTGAAGTTTGGGTAAACCTCTTATAAGTTCTCGTTTGCTCAATCTATATAAATTTCGATAATGTACATGTCCAAGACGTTTGTGCCATAAATCAGTCTCGTCTGTATGGACCATGTGACATGTTTGATTAGATGAGCTGGATTCGCTAATAATATAGCAATTTTCAGATGTTCTACGTCCAGTTAATATTACAGAACCCTTATTGTTTAGTATTTCACAGCTTTGATTAGAAAACCGAACACTATGGTTATTATCACATATTTGAGATATACTAAGCAAGTTATGTTTTAAGCCTTCAACATATAAAACATTTTTAAACACAGGAAGATTAAAAAGTTGAACCGTACCTTGGCCTATAATCTTGCAGTTGCTACCATCACCAAATGTGACTGAACCATCGTCATATCTTTCAGATCTGTGAATAAAGCTTTGTCCCCTGTCATATGCCTGGAGCATCCACTGTCTAGGTACCATTTTGAATGACTTGTTGCTTTGAAAGCAATGTGAGCAACCAAGCAGGTGACTTTTGGAACCCATTTCATAACTGTTTTAGGTTTAGGAACATAGTTGGTCTTCTTATGTTTATAGTTGTAAGAATGACCTATAGAGTTAGATTTTAAGAGCTCCTTGAGTAAATCAACTATCTTTTCAGCTAGTGAATTTCGTTTCTGATTAAAGTTATATGGCTGCTTCTAGATTTTTGAAAAGTTTTTGAATTTCTAGAAAAATCTTGATAAGTACTTTTCCCTTTTGAGTTTGAGGACTCTCCTTTAACAAATATAGGAGGAGTATACTTTTGTTTAGGAGGTAGATTTTTATCATATCCCAATCCGGATAGATCGCCACATTTTCTTGATCCGAATAAAAGTTTTTCTAACTTTGGATCTCCTTGGGCATATTTCCATGTGTCCTTTAGACTCAGAAGAGAAGATACTTCAGTTTTGAGTTTCTCAATTTCAGATTTCAAATCAATAATTAGGGAGTTCTTGAATTCCAAATCGCATTTTGATTTTTCAAAACAATATGAAATTTGTGATTTTTCTAAGACAAGCGATTCAAAACATTCTTTGAGTTTAGAAAACTTTTCTTTTTGAAGTTTAAGTTTGACAGCAATTTTACAACTTTCGTTATATAGGGCATTGTAAGCATCTTGAAGATCATCTTCATTTTCGCATTCACTACTCAGATTTTCTTCACTTGTTGAGTCATTATCTGAAAATGTGAATTTGGCTAGAGTCATAAGAGCTTTAACCTCATTGCTCAACTCAGTTTCAGAATCTTCTGATTCAGAAGAAGCTTCAGAATCAGATGATTCATCCCAAGTAGCCAACATACCTTTCTTCTTGGGTTTATCCTTTTTAGGACATCTATTTGCTAAATGCCCATATTCTTGACAGTTGTAACATTGACTATCTTTCAAAGATTTTTGAAATTTAGGTCTAAACTTCTTTTTATCATTTGATTTTTGAAAATCAACCCTTTTCTTGCTTTTGAAAATCTTGTAAATTTTTTTTGCTAAAAGAGCCATATCATCTTCTGAATCAGATTTTTCTTCTGAATTATATTTAGAAGATTTTAGTGCGATAGATTTACCTTTAGGAGCTTTAAAGTTTAACTCGTAGGTTTGTAGAGAACCAACTAGTTCTTCTACCCTCATATTATCCGTATCACGAAGTTCCTGGATCGCGGTTACTTTAGAATTGAACCGTTCAGGAAGTGAGCGTAATATCTTTGCACACACTTTACTTTCTGGGATTTTATCGCCAAGACCCCATATTGAGTTTACAATGTCATTCAATCTAGTGTAAAAGTCCATAAACATTTCATTTTCCTCCATATGAATTTCTTCAAATCTGGTTGTGAGGAGTTGGACTTTAGATTTTTTGACAATTGTAGTACCCTCGTGTGTCATTTCTAATATATCCCAAGCTTGCTTTGCAGTATCACAGGAAATGATTCTTTTGAACTCATCCGGTGATAGTGCGTAAGTAATTGCATTTAGTGCTTTAGCATTAGCATTACTCTCACTTTTCTGAAGAGTGGTCCATTGGTAATATGGTGTGACTTTCATAGATTTTGAACCATCAACCCCAGTAACTTCCATGACAGGAGGTTTCCATTCAGTCACTGTGGCTTGCCACACATTTTCATCCATTGACTTGAGGAATATCCTCATTCTGGCTTTCCAATAGGCATAGTTGGAGCCATCAAATGGTGGAGGTCTTGTGACTGAAAGGCTATCAAAATGTGACATCTTTTTAAATAGCTTAGATCGTTAGCTCATGAAATAAATCCAAATAAATAGCAATAAGAACGAGCTATTAGGCTTTGCTTGAAAAGGCCTAGCTATATGTCCTAGAGGGGGGTGAATAGGACAATGCCAAATAAAACTTATAACAGCGGAATTAAGAAGAATATGATATCCAAATTAAATTACAATGCAAGAAAGTAAAACAACCTCAAAAATTAGATCTTGAGAGGTTGATACAAATGTTGTTCTAAGGACAACCTTTCACCAAAAACCAGAGTTTATGGTAGGACAACCTTATTTCTAGAAAGATCTTTGTATCAAATCTTAAACCAAAGAGGAATAAGGAAATAAATACAAACTGAATTGAAATAAATTGTAATCACAAATGTATTGTTCTAGGGACAGCCGTACACCATAAAAATGGCAGGGCAACCTTGCTGGAACAACTTTAAAGGAAATTTAAATTCAAGTAGATAAAGGAATAGCAGAAAGTAAATTCTAAATTATTACAAAATTCTCACAAAGCTTGAATTAAATGATTACAACATTCATCACATTCATACATCCCACAAAAGAATAATTTAAAGATTAGAAATGTAAATCATTCAACCATAACACTAGGGATTATAGTGGTTCGCCTGTGTGTTCACCAACTGTTAAACAACAGCCACACAAAATGCTACTCCACTCCTAATATCCTCACACAGGAGATATTAGCGTTCACTAACAAAATAGGTTTTCCCAGGTTCACCAAAAACCTTTACAATTGTGTCTTTGTCTGTGGGCTTACACAAAAAAAACCCCACTTCTGAGTTTTCCTGGCTCTCCTCAGATAACCAATACAACAAGATTTTTCTGGCAAATCTTGAAAAAAACCAAAACAGAAAGGAATTTACAATTAAATGTAAAATACCTGAATATCTCCTTCGATGTAGCAGCCCGGTAGAACCAAGTCAGAGTAGATGATTGAATGTTCAAGTTCAATGTCCAGTACTCAATTACAATGGTTCTAATTCTAATAGATTTTAAATTTAACCAAGTAGAGCTTGCCTTAATTGATTTTGATTCCAAAGAAAGGGAATAGCGATTCCTCTTATCAAATTAGATTGGAATAGCAGAAACAAAATCAATTAAATAAAGCTAAGGAAAGAGAATATTAAATAAGCACACTTAGCTTAGATGGAGCACAAAAATATCTCTCAGAAGTTTGACGAAGATTGGCTTGAATGGATTAATTAATTCGATGATCTCTTTTGAGATTCGTGCTCTATTTATAGGTGAGCAGATCGCATCTTCGACTGGTCTAAGGAACCCTTCGACTAGTCGAAGAAATAACAGATTTGTAAAAAATCGGGCGCGATAAGCTTTGACCGTTCTACGACTAGTCGAAGACCACCTTCGACTGGTCGTAGGTCACCTTCGACTGGTCGAAGACCTTGTGAATTTATCGCTGGACTTTGTGTCGAAGATTAACGACTGGTCGAAGAACCAGTCGACACTGTTCCTTCGATCGGTCGAACAGATCCCTGGACTAGTCGAAGACTAACAGAATTTATCCGATTTTTGTAACAAACTTACGACTGATTGAGGATTTTCTTAGACTGGTCGAAGCAACTTTAAGACTAGTCGAAGAAGGCCTAAGACTAGTCGAAGAACAGACCAAACTTATGTAAAATAAAGAATCGATTTATGTATCTAAAGTGACCTACTTCTAAGGTCAACCTAAGGTCAGTCAAACCTCAACCATGAAGTAAGGACATTGAAATATTAGGAACTAGTGACCTTGAAGTATGAGCCTTGAAGTCTTGATGTAGCTCAATCTTGAAAGTGTCTTGAATTCTTTATGAACTGCCTTGTACATGTCTTGAGTTCTTTATGATCTGCCTTATACTCTTCTTGAAGTCTTGAAGCTTGAGTCATGTCTTGTGAGTAGTTCTTGCATTCAAGTTTGATCTTTATACTTGTGAGCTTAGCTTGTTCATGAATGTTGATCTTTGAGAGAGCTTCACTTATGCAAGATATAAAACAGTGATTTTGGCACCATAAATTTGACAACAAACAGGGATATAAAATATTGCACTTACAGAGAGCCATCGTCCAAGCTTCTCATGTGAGAGCTTAGAGTGTGGCCCACTTCCTACCCCAAGATCTTCCATCTCCACCCTTCAATCTTCATCTTCCACCATCAAAGGGAAAGCCTAGGAGCTAAGGAGTCCATGAAGCCTAGAAGAAGCGAAATCGGTGGGTGTTCATAGCTCTAGATCGTGATTTTGACTTAGGGCCCACTTTGATGTATGTGTTGTGATCTGAAGAGGGGCCCATAGTGGCGGGGTCCCTCAACTACGCCGATCTCTCTCTCTCTCTCTCTCTCTCTCCCCCTCTCTTTCTTCTTCTTATGATTGATGATGATATGTGTATGGCCCACCCTGATACACCCCACCATGAAGTATGTATTTTATATCCATGCCGGCTACCCATGGGGCCCACCTTATCGATGCCCAATAAGTGGCTGGATGGTCCAGCGCTGCTGGCACCGTCCAGTAACCCTGAATGAAAGGAAAATACAAATATCAGCTTATTAGAATTGAGGTGGGCCACACGTGTGGACCCACCCATGGTGCATGTGTTTTACCAACACTGTCTCCATCTTGCTGTCCAGATGGTGGAAACCCCTCGAGATATATGTTTTTAATGTACAGTGTACATCCAGGGAGCCAACGTGATGTATATATTTTATACATTCACACCATCGACACAAACATGGACCCTACCTTGATGTATGTATCTGATCCACACCTTCCACCCTTTTTCCCAGCCCATTTTAGGCGTTGAGCCGAAAAATGAAGCCAATCCGAATCTCTGGCAGGCGATAATGTAGAAAATAGTGGTTTTGGGTGATTTAAACTGTTAAGGCCCGCTGTGATATTTCTATACGCCGAAAAATATTGTATATTGGACTCGTTAGACATGTTAAGAGTCAGGGAGACCAATAGTTGGTGTGGATTTTCTTGATGTGCGCCCCACTTATGAAATACTTCAAAAAAAAAAAAATACAAAACAATAGACGCTGTTGCTGTTAGCGTCTAGAGGATGCTACAGCAAGCAGCGTCCGCTGTTTGGTTTGGACGCAGGGTCAGTGGGCCCCCACCACAGGCCCCACCTTGATGCGTGTTGAACATCGACACCGTCCATTTGATGGGTCCCCTTTAATTATTGGGACATCCCAAAAATCAACCGTTCACGGCACTCAGGTGGTCCACACCACCAAACAACAGGGGATTAAACGTCTACCATTGAAACCCTTTTTGGGTCACAGAAGTTTTGGATATATATGAAATTTGTTTTTCCTCTTCATTAGGTCTTTGTGACCTTATGAACAGATGGGATGGGATATAAACGTTATGGTGGGCCCAACGTGTGACCCACCATGATGTATGGTTTAATCCACACCGTCCATTGCTGGATGGTGTGTTGCATGGGGTCCTGATGCATATGTTTTATCTACACCGTCCATAGGACGGTAGGCCCTATCTTGGTGTATGTATTTTATCGGTACTGTCCAGCTGGGACGGGACCTACCTGAGGTATGTTTTGTATGCATGCCGTTCATGGGCTACGGTCCACCATGATGTATTTTATCCACGCCATCCAGGGCAGGCAGCCTGTCACGCCCCGAACTCGGAAACCGGGTTCACAAAATTTTCGATCGCCGAATTCGGCGCCGACAGCCTCCGTACTACCCCATTCTCAGCTCCCGGCACCCATACACCAGGTTTCGATTCTGGGATGCTACAAGGAGGATTTCTAATAATCACTTTGATTCGTAATGAGCATAACCAAAAGTATAACCCACGAACAATAACCACAAGAACACCATCACAAAATCCACTATGATCAAAAACTTTGAGTACAAGGCGTATGAAAGGGAAATACAATATACTGAAAGTAACAAAACTCTAGAAGCTCGGCTGCAAAGTCCAACTGCGGCAAGACTACGACTGCGTTCTGGCGTCACTTGCATGCATCAATCGTGCATAAGCTTATAGAAAGCTTAGAGGGTGGTGTAAGTGTGTGCGTAATATAAGCGTGCTCAGAATGTAAGGTCAGAGTAATGCGGAATTGTGCTGATGAGTACATGAATGCAATCAGCCGTACCAAGGCTATATGGTGCAGAATATAAATGTTATCGGCTATATCAAGGCCATGCGATGCATAATGCAAGTCAAGCATGCCAATCTACACCCACATATCAATGCAGCTCCTCACTAGAGCATCAAATCAGTACGGTTCTCAGTTTGGATAATCACTGGGGTTTAGTACACTCCAAATGGCACTGCTGCTCTCCCAGCCTCATAGTCCAAGTGAGCGTAAGAAACCTCACTATCTGCCTAGCCAATAATCTGCCAATACTTATCCGGCATGTCGATAGCGAACCCATTTACGAGCTGGTCAAACTCAGCCTAGTATTGCCCCTACCCTCGGGCGAGTAAGGCCACACTCCTTTCCAACTGACCACGACACAGTGGGAGACACGACCTCCTGGTATTCGGCCCTTGTGCGCTCATATATCCACTCGGTCTCGACGTTGGAGTCATCCTCTGGTACCATTGAGTTTAGGAATTTTCACCCAAGGACATCTATGACGCCTGTATGCTAGAACCAAACATTTTCAGTATCCAATCCAGCCACCCACGATGTGTCTGTGGGGGCTATGACCCTGATGTCGCTAAGGCATACAATAATCATGATCACACAAATGCAAGTGCATGAATCACCCTACCAAACATGCAACAATCCTGCACGCGCTGCATGCTCATGTAGGGCAACTCGGCCTATCAGAGAGCCCATAAATAATCCGCCCGAAGGCATATGCTATGATCAGTCACTCGTCATATCAGACATACATATGATGCGTATGATCATGAATCATGGATCTATACTAAACATGTTATGGGGTGACGGGCTTGTGCATAACGGATATGGGCCTAGACGACCTACTCACTACAAGTATGGGCCTATCAATGGGCCTTAGGGAGAGTGACAATGCGGACATTTAACCAACATTATCCTTACAATGTGGACGTCAAACCATCATTGCTCCCAAGGTAAAGCCCGCTATAAAGATCAACACATATACCATGGTGGAATAACACTACAATGGGCCTTATGTACGCCTTATTGGGCCTCGACCCATGGGCCTTGAATACATCATAATGGGCCTCATAACATGGGTTTCATATATATCAAGGTGGGCCTCAACAACGGCCACAAATACATCAAGATGGGCCTAGTCACATGGGCCTCATATATATCGAAGTAGGCCACACCCAATATAAGTGGTGGTAATAGTTTCCACCATCAAAATTTCCAAGGCCTGCCGAGGATAGACGTCATAGATAAAGTATATGCCTCATAGTGGGGCCCACACTAATGGAAGGTGTGGATTACAAAACATACATCAGTGGATCCCATGCGGGGCCCACCATAATATTTATTCTCCATCCAGCATATTGATTGGGTCATGGGGGCCCACCATAATATTTATTTTACATCCAAACTGTTCATAAGGTCAGTCAGACTTGGAGTGGGATTGGGGCCCACCGAAATGTTTGTTTGACATCCAACCTATTGGTGAGGTCACACGGACCAGAGGTGGGACTATGGCCCACCGAAATGTTTATTTTCCACCCAATCTGTTGATAGGGTCATGCAGGCCTGGGGGCCCACCATAATATTTATTTGCACCCCACCTGTTTATAAGGTCACGTGGACCTGGGGGCCCACTGTACTATTTATTTGCATCCAATCTGTTCATAAGGTCACATGGGCCTGGGCCCACCGTGATATGTATTTACCATCCAACGTATACATGGGGCCCATCGTGATATGTATTTGCCATTCAAACTGTTTATAAGATCATGTGGACCCAGATGAAGAGGAGCAACAAATTTCATATTTGATCCAAAACTTTTACAAACCCAAAGAAAAGGTTTCAAGGACAAACTTTCAATCCTACTGTTTCCAGTGGTGTGGGCCACCTGAGCCTCAGATGAGGCTGATTTTTGGGGTGGGGCTCACAGTGAAAGGGGCCCACCCAATGGACGGTGTGGATTGCCCATACACATCACAATGGGGCCCATAACTGGGGTCGTGGGACCCAGCCCATCTACCCGTCCTGCCTGCGCGCATTCTGACAGCAGCAGCGTCAGCTGCTGCACCTATTTTTGTGTGTTTTTATTTTTCTGCGATTTTTGGTAGGTGGGGCCCTCCTCAGACAAATCCGACCCCAGCCATTGGATTCCATGGCTCGAGACAGACCCATCAAGCCCAATATGCAGCGTGTTTCGATGGATAAAAGCATCAAGGCGGGTTTTAACGGTTAACCCCACTTTTTCCTATGGTATGGCCTGCTTGATTATCGGATTGACTCCATTTTTCGGCTCAACGCCTAAAATAGGCTGAGCAACGGGATATACTACGTGGATTATTTACATACATCGAGGTGGGGCCTGCATGAGTGGCCCACCCCAAAAAGGCTAAAACCTCCTTTTTTTCGTTAGCCGTTAGTACACACCCATGTCAGTACACACACTCCATATTAGTCCACGCACTCCATGCTGGCCACCCATACGTCCAGCGACGTTGGACAGTGTGGATGATCACAGGGATCTTGGTGGGTCTCACATGTACGTGGCCCACCATGCATGCATATATATATATATATATATTTAGATACTAATATAATATAAATATATTACATATGTTTGTCTTGGAGAATGTATTGTTTCATGGAAGGTCATAGGAAATAGTTCATGGGGGTTATAGTAAGGAATGAGGAATCATATCAGATGAATGTCACCAACTTGCTGTTTCGATCCTCTCTCTGACAAGATACCCTCTAGCATCCTTGGTTATTTCATAGACCAGTTTGGGGTATACATCATCCTGCTCTCGGTCATCCGATCTGTGGACTCACTTTGAAGAATAGACAGATGGCGACGAATGTTTAAAAGAGTCAATATCAACACATTTCTAAAAGGGCTATTAAATTTTATGATGCCCTCCTGGACTTTTACAGTGTCCCAGGTGCTCAGAAGCTTCCTCTTCTTGTGCTCTTTGATCTTCTCTTGAAGTTCTTGATTCTTAGATTTGCTGCGCTTCTTTTTGGAGAAAGAGGGTGGTGGTGTATCTTCTCTGAGAGGTGAATGGGTGATATTAGTGAGAAGATTGGTTGTCGATTTTAGCCATGTTTCCCAGTCAATCTCTCGTCCTTGCTTTGGAGGTCCTATTAGATCTCCAGCAATGATGGCTTTGCATTTCGGCCAAGATGACATTTGAATTATATTAGAAAAATTGAGGACGAGTAAAACAAGTTCTTTAATATAGGCGGGATGTTTTTTGGTGACTTTGATTCTCTTCCTTGGCCAATCTTCGTGGGTAAGGGGGGAAGAAGTAGGTTCAGGGATTGAAGAAGAAGGTGCAGGAACAAGAGAAGAAGATTCAGGAATTTGAGAAGGGGTTGGGGAGAATGAAAGGCTAGCATGGGAAGGCTGGGTAGTTGGCGGTTTTATTAGACGAAAAGTCCTTTTGGTGCAAGCCATGTCTGAAAAGATTGAAATTGGATTAAGTCTGAGAAGCTGGAAATTCGGCTAAGTCCGGGAAGATTGAAGAAATTTAGGCAGAATTTTAGAATGAAGGAAAATTGCACTAAGTGCAAATGAGTTGCGCTATAATAGAGTTGCACGAGAATGAAGTTGCGCGACCCAGTGAGTTGCACAGTAAGGTTTCTCTGGTTAGAAGAAGAATTCAGAAATGAAGAAATGATTGGAAACGATGGGAACTCTCATATTTATAGCCAAAGTGAGATCCGATCCAAGGAGTTACGCGGGGTCGCGCTACTCGATTATCAGATGGAATAGTTTTGATCCTTCATTTTAACTGATGATCAGGCAAACATTGGATCAAGGGGGCATCTATTGGAGCATAAAATTGAGTAAATGGGAGTAAACAAATAAAGGAGATTGAAGAAAAAAATATTGAAGGACGTCAAGTAGCGCGGTTAAGATGAGTTGCGCAGACATTCAAGATGAGTAGCGCAGAGCCAGTTGAGTAGCACAGTCCAGATGAGTTGCCCAGATATATGAGTTGCGTGAGACCGCGCAACTCATCATAGTTGCGCTGGTCTGTGCAACTTACCATTGATGGAATCATGTTGGAGTTTGCAAATTATGCGAAGTGGGGTCCACGACACCAGATTCGATGGTTCACACGTGCGGAAGTCTATAAATACCCCCTACCCCTTCATTTGGGGGGTCAGATTTTTTAGAAGATTGGTACCTCTAACAGGTATCACAGAGAGGAGAGAGGGAGAATACAAGGCCACGCCGAGCACCTCACATTGAGTTACGCGGGTCTGCGCAACTCCTCGGGCCACGCAACTCATTGTTGAGTTGCGCGGATAGTTGAAGGATGGTTTATATTTGATAGTTTGAAGAATTTTCTTCAGGATATTTCAATATTCCATTATATTATTCATGAAGACATATATGTGAAAGAAGATCCGCACAACTCTTCTCCTATGGAGACTTGAATGATATGAGCCGAAATGCTACTGAAATTTACATTTGAATCCGTTCAATACTTATATTTTCTTTATCTTGGAATCAAAGTGAAAGTGCCTTGGTTTGTCAATTAGCGTGAGTGTTGAGTTAGCAATACAAGTGAGCCCCATAGGAAGATCATTCAAGCGTTTGCCTCACCAGGATGTGTACCCGAACTCGTCAAAGGTAAACTTAACCTCACATCCCCTGACCCAAAACACCAGGTATATAAAACCCTTAAAAATGGATAGAGCAACTTAGGGTTTAAGGTGTGAAAACTGTTTTGCAAAATCAGAAAAATCTCTAAGTTTTCAGCCTTTGTCGATTTATCGATAAGTGGTTCAATGAAATCGGACTCTGTTATCGATGTCCTCGATACTCACTCGATGTTATCGAAATGAGGACTTCAGATGTCCAACAACCACAATGAATCTTGGATTGAATTATCGATGAATTGATGACAGGCTCGATATCATTGACTTTCGAATCTCGAGTACATTGAGACGGCTCGATGAAATAGACATCTGGTCAGTTTGTGTGCAATATGCAGTTAAGGAAAATCATGTGATTTTTGATATCTCGAAGAGAGCCTCGATATCCTCGAAATTTAAACCTCGATGATATCGACGGATCTTCGATGATATCGGATTGAGACACAAATCTGTCCAGCAAGATTTCAAGTAAAATCTTTCAAAATGTTCGAAGTATTGAGAATCACTCGATGATATTGATATTTGAAGATCGATCATATTGAGACCAGGTCGATGGCATCAAATTAGGACACAAAACTGTCCAACAAGTTTTTATGAAAAATCCTTGAAAAGATCGATGAATCGAAACTGGTATCGATATCATTGATATTCAAAACCAGATGATATTGAGGGATACTCGATCATATCGATGCCTGTTCAGTTTCAAAGGCAAGTCTACTCTTGGTTTTTCAAATGTCGAGGAATCAATCCATGGGTCGATGTTATCGGAGTTTGAAATCCGATGACGTCGAAGCCTGCCCGATTTGCTCGATCTATTGGTAAAAAAGTTCAAAAGCGTTTAACAGATTGAGTTTGTATCATCGAGCGACCATTCGATGCTATTGAGAGTATACACTTGATGATATTGAAGCCTGCTCGATGATATCAAACTCTGTCAAAAATATGATTGTTTTATTTCCATTGGAACTTTTTGCTTATTTAATGAGAGCTTGCATGAGGTTGTTAGTAGAGAAAATAGATAGCTATTGAGTGCTTAATTCAGATCACCTACCCTAAGCCTTTTTCTCTCATGGGAGTTCATTCCTCAATCCACCCTCATCATTGATATTCAATAGAGCGGATTGGTGAATGAACTTCTACATTCAAGGATCCTCTAGCTACCATCTTAATGGAAAATCATTGAGTTGGGATACCTTGAATGCATAGATGCTTGGAATCACTCATTCTCTAATATAGGAAAATATTTAATAGAGTAGGATTCCAACATAACCTTGACCCAACCCGTCGCCTTACATTGGAGCATCATAAGTGTTGCGGATCAAGGGAGCTGAAGATTCTTCATCATCAAAGGAGGGAATCTTCATCAATGTGCTAAATGGGACTTATATACTTATCTGTAAGTCATTAGAGTCCAGAGACCTTGCTGATCATTCCTTTGTGTAGGATTGGGTCACAGGTGATTCTCACCCCTTTCAAGTCCTCATATGAGGCCTCCGACGGGAGAATATGTGTGGGTGCTATGTGTTGACCCTTGCTCATGGAAGCATAAACTCTAGGTTCCTTGTGTAGATCTTTGGCTTGTGTGGCCTAAAACCTAGGTGTTGTGTGTTGACCTTTGCTCTTGTGTAGGGCATAAACTCCAGGTTCCTTGTGTGGATCCTTGGCCTGTATGGCTTAAAATCTGGATGTTGTGTGTTGACTCTTGCTCTTGTATGGGGCCTAAACTTGTGTCTCGTGGGGACATGTTAGGTACCTTGTGTATGTCCTAGAGTCAGCCTTGTGTAGGTTGTACTGGTTTGAGGTGAACTTGATTTGAAACCTCGGTTAGTGAGATCCAGTACACTCGAGGGTTGAGTACGTCCACCGGAAGTGGAGTAGACACGTAGTTGAACCACTATAAAACGACTGTGTTTGAGATTGCTATTTACTTTTACTACTTGTGTGATTTCTCTGAATGTTCTCATAATGCATGTTTACATGATTACCTAGAACTAATTAGAATCACATCTCACACACAGTCACATCCATCATGAACTATGTTTTACATCTTGTTTATGTTTTGAATAGTCTTATAATTGGATCCTCTATTTGGCTTGGAAGCCATTAGAGTTACATTGAAGAAATCCTGATATTGCTTATTAGTTTAACATAGGGTTGACAGGTTTTAAATCATCATAAAATTCTAAAAAGTCCTATTCACCCCCCTCTAGGACATCTTGGCATATTCCCACTTCTACTAAAGCGGTCATTACCGCAATTTCATAAAGGATAGAAAGGATGTAAATGAATTCAGAATATATATAAAATATGATGATTATTCTCTTTATTCCTTCTCTTTGTTATTATTAAGTAAGATAATTCCCCAAATTAAATACTTTTCATTTTCTGATTGAAACAGAGCTCCAACATTCAATAATCATGAGAGGGAATACCTAGAATGAAGGAAACTACAAATATAAAAGGAACTACCCGAGGGCTGACCAAGACCTTATGAGTTCAACACCTTTGATGTTTTTGGAGATAATGACAATTAATCCTTAAAGCGTGTAGCTTTAGAGTTAGTAATGGTGGACAGTTTCATATGGACTTCCATTCATCTTATGTGTTCATATTGGAATGCACCCTTATGGTTGTTGAATTTTCGTCACTTTCCCCACAAGTTTTCCAAAAGGAATGCGATTATATAGATAGATTTACTTGCAAATAGGATTCATTTTACATAATTAAATATACATTAACACTGCAAATGGATGAGTTTTTGCGCAAAGATTTCCATAATCTAAATAAAGAAACTCGCTTACCTATTCAACACATGCTGCTCTCCAGACTTATTTCTGTAAAACAGAAAAGCTCCTAAAAAGCATTAAAGACAACAATTAAACAATTACAGTCCAAGTTACATGAGAAGATTGTGCCATCTTGGAGGCTCTTCATAAAAAAATGTATGCCAATGGAGAAATCAAAACACCACTACCATCAATTTGCGAATACAACAAATTTCACAATGGGAGAAAAGAAACCTAGAGGCCTGTTTGGAACTCTGTCAGGACTCAGGAGAATGTATTATGGATTTCTCAATAGTTCAGGCCCTTCCCCCGTCATCTGAATAATGCTATTTTGCGTGATGACAAAAAATATTTTTACTTGGAAATTTTCCAGTGTGGTTTTGCAAGACATCTCTTGTAAAATGACACATTTGTGACAACATAAAGGACAGAGGATTCAATTCAGAATCTGTTGGGAAACCTAGGGTATAATTTTCTAGCTCTAAATTGACTTTGAACCTCCCAGCTTTCCAGGAAATAAAGGAAACTGTCCTGAACTTCAATGAAGTCAAAGAAAGTTGCCCAAAATATGTTGACAACATACTATTTGCTAAGGCCTGTCATAGATTGCTTATGAATCCAAAGAAGCACTTTTATTAGGCAATTGTAACCACCCCACCCCATTCATGGGTTTAAAAATGTATGGCTGTGGAAAATTAGGTTATGGAGAATGAAGGGGAAGTAAATTGGAGTAAAATATTAAACACTTTATCCCTTCTGTGTTTCCATAGAAAAGATATTGATATTTAAGTATTAAATATGGCTTGACACCTGCCCTCTCTTGGTGCTCTTGATTTTTGAAATTAAAGTAGGAGGTGATTTGTTCTGCTTTACCTCATTTGGTTGTACCCCTGAAATGTCTTTTTATCGTTCTGCACATGCTAGCTAATATTGTAGACAAGGGTTTTATCTACTGGATTCTAAATTTTTTTGTACATCTTTCTCTTGATCAGTTACACTGTCAAAATTCAAGAGAGAAGTTCTGATTAGTTGTCGGTTGCAAATATTTAGTTTGCATGCTAAAGTTATGACACGTCACTTATGTTTGCTATGAGAAGTATCATTTACATGTCTCTGTGTCTATTTGAACAGATTGGCTAGCATTGACCTGGAACCTTTTGAAACGGAGGTAACAACAAAATCAAGTCCATCATTGGCTATTTCTCTGGCAAAACACCTATGTTCGATAGGAGCTAAGATTTATGGAGCTTTCTGGTGTTCTCATTGCTTAGAACAGAAATAGGTACTTTCTCTTCTGAAAATGGATGCTTACTAAATGAGTTAGTGGTGCTCTTTGTTTTTATTTTTTATTTATGAAAGTGCCCTGTTTTGTCAATTAACGTGATGGTTGAGTCGGTGAGTCAGGTGTGCCCCATATGAAGATCATATAAGCATCGGCCTTAACTGGATGTGTGCTCCGCACTCATCAAAAGTAAACTTAGCCTCACATCCCATGTCCCAAAACACCCAGGTATATAAATCCTTAAAAATCTTAGAACAACATAGGAATATAAGTATGAAAATTGATTTTGCAAACAGGAAAATTTTCTAAGTTTTCAACTTTCTTCAATGTATCGAGCTTACATTGATGACATCGAACTCTTGTTTTCAATGACATCGATACAACCTCGATGACATCGAATTGAGGTCTTTTATGTCCAACAACCAACATGATATTTGGACAATATTCTCGATGAATCGACTGAGCTTCGATGTCATTAGAATTCAAATTTCGATGACATCGAGCAAGGTTTGATGTCATCGAATATAGGCTAGTCTGTGTCCAGCAAGCTTCAAAGGTAAATCGAGAATTTCGTCGATGACTTGAAACGAGCCTCGATGACATAGGAATTCAAATTCTGATGACACCGAGGGAAGTTCGATTTCATCGAATTTAGACAAGACTGGTCCAGCAAACTTGATAGGAAAATCATCTGGAAATGTTCGAGGAATCGAGATACCCTCGATGACATCGAAATTCAAATCTCGATCATATTGAAACTAAGTCGATGACATCGATTTTGGATAAAGGAGTGTCCAACAAATTGACAAGGAAAATCTTCTGAAAAGGATTGATGATATCAAACTATGTTTCGATGACATTGACATTTGAAATCCGATGAAATTGAAGTCGGCTCGATGACATCGAAGCCAGCCCGTTCATGTCCAGCAAGCTCTTGTGTTATAATGTCGAGGAATCGAAACATGAATCGATGACATCAAAATTCAAATATCGATGAAATCGAATTGGTTTCTGAAATAGCGGTGAAGACCGCTTGAGTAGAAGTTGGAATATGTCAATATGTCCTAGAGGGGGGTGAATAGGACTTTTATGAGTTATTTAAAATCCTATCACTCTAATCCTATCATGTATGCAATTTTCAGGATTACTCAAATGTAACTCTACTGGCTTTCAAGCCTAGTAGAGGATCCAATCACAAACTAATCAAGATATAGCAATATGCAGCTTAGTCTATGTTGTATGTGACTATGTGTGTGTGTGAGTTGTGATCAGGTATATGATTATGAATGCATTGGCATGGATCACACATCGAGAAAAGCAATCACAAACACAGTCATTTTATAGTGGTTTGACGATAAGTCTACTCCACTCCCGGCTGTCGCACTTAACCCTTGAGTGTACCGGATTTCACTAAGGAGGTTTCCTAGGGTTCACCTCAAACCTAAGGTTTTAAATTAGGTTCACCTTCAACCTTTACAGAGGGTTTACGCGGTTCACCTCAAACCCAGAGTTTTACTGGTTCACTCGTAACCAGATGTTTATGCTCTCCATAGAGTAAGGGTCCACACAACGCACCCAGAGGTTTCTACTCGGTTCACCTCAAACTCAGAGTTTTGCTGGTTCACTCCTAACCAGATGTTTATGCTCTCCATAGAGCAAGGGTCCATACAACGCACCCACAACGTACACTCTTGCCGGAGGCCTCCTTGAGGACTTCAAAGGGTGAGAACCACTTAATACCCAATCCTAGAAAGGAATGATCGCAAGTGTCCTCCTGGACTCTAGATACTTACAAATAAGTTGATGAGTCCCGTTAATCACAACGCCAAAGATCTCCTCCTTCTTGTTGATGAAGAGTATTCTGATCCCTTGATCCGTAACACAAAAGATATACCAAGACTAGGCTTGAGGTTGGGTCAAGGTAGAGATGGAATCCTACTCTCTAAAGGTTTACCTATAAGGAAGGTAGAGTAGTTCCACTCTTATGCATTCAAGGCATCCCAGCATAATGATTTGCCATTAAGGTAGTAGCTGGAGGATCCTTGAATGCGGAAGTTCATTCCCCAATCCACTCTATTGAATATCAATGATGAGGGTGGATTGGAGGATGAACTCCCTTGAGAGAAAGGGCTTTAGGTATAAGATATAAGTTGAAACACTCAAAAGCTCTCTCTACTTTTTCTCACAGCAACAAAAGACAAGTCCTCTATAAATAGGCAAAAAGTTCCAACGGATATAAAATGGTCACATTTATGAGAGATTTCAATATCATCGAGCAGGTTCGATATCATCAAGCGTATACTCTCGATAACATCGATGGTTTGCTCGATGACTTGGACTCGATGTCATACGCTTTTGAAACTCTTTGCCAATTGGTCGATGATTCGAAGCTATTGTCGATGTCATCGAATTTCGAACTCCGATTCCTCGATGACAGTTTCGATCCATCGACACTAGAAAAACGAGAGAGACTTGACTTTGAGATATTTCAGGTTTTCATGAATGATTGAGGGAACCGTCGAGGTCATCAGAATTTGAATGTCGATGACATCGATATCAGAGTCGAGGCATCGATAAATCTAGCTGATTTATCTTTAAACTTGCTAGACAGTTTATGGCTTTGTTCGATGCAATCGATCTGGTGTCGATATCATCGATATTTGAATATCGATTAAATCGAAGGGCCCCCGATCATAGTTAAAAACAACCTAAAATTACTGCTGTAAGAAATGCACACCCATTGTCGATATCATCGATGGACCTCCGATCTTATCGATGTTTGAATTCAGATCATATCGGACGGTCATCGATATATCGAAGAATTTTGAGATTTTTATTAAAAAACAGGGGCACCGAAAATCAGCCTGTCGATCTTATCGAGCCACTTTCGATGGTCTCGAGATTTGAATATTGATGATATCGATATGTTTATCGATACATCGATAATTTGTCCAGATATATTGTGAAGTTGCTAGACATATTTAGTGCTTTTATCGATGATATCGATAGGTGTATCGATATATCGATAAATCCGTCCAGATGAATATATAGTTGCTGGACATTTTGGTCCTCTTATCGATAGTATCGTTAAGGTATCGAGGACATCGACAGTGCAGGTCGATCATATCGAGGGTGTTTCGATAGAATCGACAGGGCGAGAAAAACTTAGAGATTTTCCAGTTTTGCCAAAAGTTTTCTCACCATAAAACCCTAAGATGTCTATCTTGTTTTAAGGGTTTTAATCACCTGGGGTTTTGGGACACGGGATGTGAGGCTATGATTCACCTTTTGCGAGCTTTCACACATCCGGTTGAGGCAGACACTTGAAATAATCTTCTTATCGAGTTCTGCATCCAGTCTGACTCACACACACGTAACTTGACAAACCAGGGCACTAACAGGTGCACTTTCAATCTCCCCCTTTGTCAATTACGTGACAAAATACCTAAAACACCCTAGAACACTTCTAGACACACCCTAAATTGTGTGTACGTGCATTTACACAATTTTACAATTTTTTCTAACCCATGTACATATTCTAGAAGTATCTGCTCCCCCTTACTTCAAAACTCCCCTTTTCTTGGTGCAGCTGCTCCCCCTAACACCTGCAACACATTAGATATACAATATTCCGCTCGGGGTGTTTTGAATTTTTCTCGCCCTTTTTGTCAGTCATTGGCAAAGGTATAGCAAGTGATATTGACTGAAGAGTGAATTGAATGGGAGAACATGCATACAAGATACAAATAGGTAATGATCAAAATATTATAAGAAGTCATCTGTGGTCAGAACAAGTGAAAAGCAGTGATAATAGTAAAGCAATTAAGCATTAAACACATCATATGCATTTCATCAGACAAACTAGGGGAACAAAATATGACATTAATGATAAGAATTCTATTCAGCTAACACAAAATAAACTACCCAAGATTGGTAGTTATATCTATATTTTCAAAAAGTATACTGTTACAGACAGCAGTAACTTAACAATTATCCAAAAATTCACCATGCTCATGTAAGTTTTGACACTATTTGGATATCATCGAGAATGTCATAACCTAGCTTCTAAAAATGTCCATGATTAATACAGAGAGCTTAGACGTGTGACTGACATATAACCATAAATGTCCCAGTGTGGAGATTTACCTTTGTAGCACACGTTTACTGGGATATGTTCTTAGTGAGTGCAGACACCAATGGATTTCTGAAGATCACTAAACCTGTTTGTATCAAGAGGTTTGGTGAGAATATCTGCGAGTTGCTTTTCTGTGGAAACATAATCAAATGTAATAATCTTATTTTCAACAAGTTCTCGAATAAAATGATGACGGTTATCAATGTGCTTAGTTCGAGAATGTTGAACAGGATTCTTTGAAATATTGATTGCGCTTGTGTTATCACAAAAAAGACTCATCGTGGGTTGTTCAATCCCGTAGTCCAATAACATCTGCTTCATCCAGAGGAGTTGTGCACAGCAACTTCCAGCGGCAATGTATTCAGCCTCGGCAGTGGATAATGATATTGAATTTTGTTTCTTGCTATGTCAGGAGACCAGACAGTTTCCAACATAGAAACATCCTTCGCTTGTTGATTTTCGATCATCCAAATTTCCTGCCCAGTCAGCATCAGAGTACCCAGCGATGATGGTAGATGTTTCAAATGGATACCATAGTCCATAGGAGGAAGTTCCTGCTATATTTGATGATCCTCTTAACAACCGTTAAATGAGATTCCTTAGGATCTGCTTGATATCGAGCACATACCCCAACACTGAAAGATATGTTGGGATGACTAGCTGTGAGATATAGTAGAGTACCTATCATACTCTGGTAGAGATGTTGATCCACACTCTTGCCATTTGTATCTTTGGAGAGTTTGAGTGTGGTGCTCATGGGAGTGTGATAGGAACGACCAAATTCAAGACCAAACCTTTTTACCAGATCGTTCGCATACTTGGTTTGACAGATAAAGGTTCCATCATGTAGCTGTTTGACTTACAAACCTAGAAAGAAGTTTAGTTCACCAACCATACTCATTTCGAATTCTGATTTCATGAGATCGGCAAACTTATATGCGATATTTTCACATGTTGAACCAAAGACTATATCATCCACATAAATTTGTGCTATGAGCAGTGAGTCTTTTGTTCTTTGGGTAACCAGGGTTTTATCAACACTCCATCTGCAGAATTTATGGTCCAATTTTTTTTTTGTCAATCGTTCATACCAAGCTCGTGGTGCCTGTTTAAGACCATAGAGGGCTTTGTTTAGACAATATACGTATTGAGGATACTTAGGATCTGATAATCCCTTGGGTTGTTCCACATAAACTTCTTCAGCCAGATCCCCATTCAGAGAAGCACTCTTAACATCCATTTGAAATAGTTTAAATTTTAATGCACATGCAATGGACAAAAGAATTCTAATAGACTCAAGGCGTGCTACAGGAGCAAATGTTTCATCAAAATCAATGCCTTCTATCTGTGAGTATCCTTGAGCTACAAGCCTTGCTTTGTTTCTAATCACATTTCCTGATTCATCAGATTTATTCTTGAAGACCCATTTGGTTCCAATGACATTTGTATCGAGTGGTCTGGGAATCAATTTTCATACCTCATTTCTTTGAAATTGTTGAAGTTCTTCTTGCATAGCATTTATCCAGTGTTTGTCTTGAAGAGCTTCAACAATGTTCTTGGGCTCAATCTTTGAGGTAAAGCAAAAATGACTATAGATATTTTCTATCTGTCGTCGAGTTTTTACACCAGCATTAAGGTCTCCAATAATTTGTTCTCGAGGGTGATCTTTTATAATGGGAATGTCAGATGATGGTTGAGGATCACTGGGTGATAAATTTTTATTTTCAGGTTTTTTCAGTATGCATGAATCTACATCATCTTCTAATTCATTCACAGGTACATCTTCTTCATGAAGTTGATCATCGATAACCACATTGACTGATTCTTGAATAGTGAGAGTTCTTAGATTGTATACTTTGTACGCACGACTATTCATGGCATATCCCAAGAAGATTCCTTCATCACTTTTAGACTCGAATTTCCCTAGGTGATCTCTATCTCTTAAGATATAACATTTGCTACTAAAGACTCGAAAATACTTCACACTAGGCAGTTTCCCATACCATAGTTCGTATGGAGTTTTGTTCAGACCTGCTTTAAGGTATACTCTGTTTATGATGTAACAAGCAGTATTGACAGCTTCAGCCCAAAAACTTTTCGCCATATCCTTTCCATTTAACATAACTGACCCCATCTCTTGTAATACACGATTTTTCCTTTCAACGACTCCATTTTGCTATGGGGTTTTTGGAGCAGAGAATTCATGACGAATTCCTTTCTCATTGCAGTATTTTTCGAATTTTTCATTTTCAAATTCCCCACCATGATCACTTCTGATGCGATTGATCCTGTATCCTTTTTCATTTTGGAGTTGCTTTGCTAGGATCACAAATTTCTCAAATGCATCTGATTTTTCTCGAAGAAATGCGACCCAAGTAAATCTGGAGTAGTCATCTACTACCACCAGGAAGTATCTTTTCTTACCATGGCTTTCCACTTTAGTTGGTCCGATTAGATCCATATGTAGCAGATCCAAAGGTTTTGTTGTTGCTATGGAGGTTGTCTTCTTATGTCTAACCTTTATTTGTTTTCCTTTTAGACATTCTCCACAGACAACTTTTTCTTCTTTTCTAATATTGGGAAATCCCCTAACCAAATTCTTGGAACTGAGTTTTGCTAAATTTCGGTAGTGGACATGTCCCAGCCTTTGGTGTTACAATTTGGATTCACTCTTTACAGGCATATTACATTTTGCGGCTACCACATTTTCACTTGTACTTTCAATGACATAACAGTTATCGTTAGTGCGTAACTCTTTTATGAGAGATTTTCCTGTATGATCTAGAATTCTACACACATCTTTTGAGAAAGTGACAAGATGTTCTTTATCACAGATTTGGGAGATACTCAGGAGATTATGTTTTAGACCTTCTACACGGAGGACATGTTTAATCTTAGGAAGGCCTGGTACAACTATTGTTCCTTGTCCAACAATTTTGGCTGAGCTACCATCACCAAATGTGACGGATCCTCCATCAAAGTTTAAGTATTCACAAAAGTGAGTTAGATCACGAGTCATGTGTCTGGAGCATCCACTATCAAGATACCACTTTGAATTATTACTAACTTTCAGAGCAGTGTGAATCACAAGACAATTGTTCTGGTCTATCACCTCCTCTTGAACTCTTTTGAACATGATTCCTTCTTCAGTCAAGATCACTCTCTAGGCGGTAAAGCCCTTAAAGAGAGACCTGCTTTGATACCAATTGAAATAGCGGTAAGACCGCTTGAGTAGAAGTTGGAATATGTCAAGATGTCCTAGAGGGGGTGAATAGGACTTTTATGAGTTATTTAAAATCCTATCACTCTAATCCTATCATGTATGCAATTTTCAGGATTACTTAAATGTAACTCTACTGGATTCCAAGCCTAGTAGAGGATCCAATCATAAACTAATCAAGATATAGCAATATGCAGCTTAGTCTATATTGGATGTGACTGTGTGTGTGTGTGAGATGTGATCAGGTATATGATTGGCATGGATCACACATAGAGAAAAGCAATCACAAACACAGTCATTTTATAGTGGTTCGATGATAAGTCTACTCCACTCCCGGCTGTCGCACTCAACCCTTGAGTGTACCGGATTTCACTAAGGAGGTTTCCCAGGGTTCACCTCCAACCTAAGGTTTTAAATCAGGTTCACCTTCAACCTTTACAGAGGTTTTATGCGGTTCACCTCAAACCCAGAGTTTTACTGGTTCACTCCTAATCAGATGTTTATGCTCTCCATAGAGCAAGGGTCCACACAACGCACTTGGAGGTTTCTACTCGGTTCACCTCAAACCTAGAGTTTTGCTGGTTCACTCCTAATCAGATGTTTATGCTCTCCACAGAGCAAGGGTCCACACAACGCACCCACAACGTACACTCCTGCCGGAGGCCTCCTTGAGGACTTCAAAGGGTGAGAACCACTTAAGACCCAATCCTAGAAAGGAATGATCGCAAGTGTCCTCCTGGACTCTAGATACTTACAGATATGTTGATGAGTCCCGTTAATCACAACGCCAAAGATCTCCTCCTTCTTGTTGATGAAGAGTATTCTGATCCCTTGATCCGTAACACAAAAGATATACCAAGACTAGGCTTGAGGTTGGGTCAAGGTAGAGATGGAATCCTACTCTCTAAAGGTTTACCTATAAGGAAGGTAGAGTAGTTCCACTCTTATGCATTCAAGGCATCCCAGCATAATGATTTGCCATTAAGGTAGTAGCTGGAGGATCCTTGAATGCGGAAGTTCATTCCCCAATCCACTCTATTGAATATCAATGATGAGGGTGGATTGGAGGATGAACTCCCTTGAGAGAAAGGACTTTAGGTATAGGATATAAGTTGAAACACTCAAAAGCTCTCTCTACTTTCTCTCACAGCAACAAAAGACAAGTCCTCTATAAATAGGCAAAAAGTTCCAACGGATATAAAACGGTCACATTTATGAGAGATTTCAATATCATCGAGCAGGTTCGATATCATCGAGCGTATACTCTTGATAGCATCGATGGTCTGCTCGATGACTCGGACTCGATGTCATACGCTTTTGAAACTCTTTGCCAATTGGTCGATGAATCGAAGCTATTGTTGATGTCATCAGATTTCGAACTCCGATTCCATCGATGATAGTTTCGATCCATCGACACTTGAAAAACGAGAGAGACTTGACTTTGAGATATTTCAGGTTTTCATGAATGATTGGGGGAACCGTCGAGGTCATCGAAATTTGAATGTCGATGATATTGATATCAGAGTCGAGGCATCGATAAATCCAGCTGATTTATCTTTGAATTTGCTGGACAGTTTATGGCTTTGTTCGATGTAATCGATCTGGTGTCGATATCATCGATATTTGAATATCGATTAAATCGAAGGGCCCCCGATCATATTTAAAAATAACCTGAAATTACTACTGTAAGAAATGCACACCCATTGTCGATATCATCGATGGACCTCCGATCTTATCGATGTTTGAATTCAGATCATATCGGACGGTCATCGATATATCTAAGAATTTTGAGATTTTCATTAAAAAACAGGGGCGCTGGAAATTAGCCTGTCGATCTTATCGAGCCACTCTCTTTGGTCTCGAGATTTGAATATCGATGATATCGATATGTTAATCGATACATCGATAATTCGTCTAGATATATTGTGAAGTTGCTGGACATATTTAGTGCTTTTATCGATGATATCGATAGGTGTATCGATATATCGATAAATCCGTCCAGATGAATATATAGTTGTTGGACATTTTGATCCTCTTATCGATAGTATCGTTAAGGTATCGAGGACATCGACAGTGCAGGTCGATTATATCGAGGGTGCTTCGATAGAATCGACAGGGCGAGAAAAACTTAGAGATTTTCTAGTTTTGCTAAAAGTTTTCTCACCATAAAACCCTAAGATGTCTATCTTGTTTTAAGGGTTTTAATCACCTGAGGCTTTGGGACACGGGATGTGAGGCTATGATTCACCTTTTGCGAGCTTTCACACATCCGATTGAGGTAGACGCTTGAAATAATCTTCTTATCGAGTTCTGCAGCCAGTCTGACTCACCACACACGTAACTTGACAAACCAGGGCACTAGCAGGTGCACTTTTAGTTTCGATATGATCGTGTAACATCTCGGAAAAATCCATACAAAGACCCAAGTACCACCTCAGGTAGAAATCCTTAAGGACCGAATTCTGTAGAATTTAGGCGAAGTTTAATTAAGTACTAAACTGAATTAATTAGTGGATTAGCTTGAACCACTATCTATATGATCTGCAAGACCCAAAACCATTAAAATCACTAACTCAACATTACTTAAAAACCCAAGAGTAATCTCAAAACCTAGTTGCCCTCGGGAGCACATTGAAAATCCGTATTGGACCTGGGCCGCGCGTCGAAAGTCTGATTACCGTGAAACTATAAGGTTATGACCGCCTTATTGGGCTTGACAACCATTGCGGGAATCAAGCCCAAATAGTATCCAGAAACGCATACTAGAGCCCTGAGTAAAGTGTATGAGAAACATGAATATCTTTAGAAAATGAACTCAAATTTAAGTGAATTAGACCGTTCGCTTGCGGGCGAAATTGAAGACTTCAGACCGTCAGATTCTGACCCAACTACACCCATGGATCAAGAAAATTTTCCTGCACCTATTGGCATACTTGTTGCCCCAATCGAGTAATGACGAACGTTGATCTGATGAAGGTCCTTCATGGTCGATCAATTTGTCGGATTGCACCATAAACACAGTCTTGGCGTAGATCCAGTGTCAGGGAACTTGATCCATGACTTAGGAGAGAAATGGACCTTCCTAAGGGCCCCGTTTGTCAAAAACATGCACCTTTTGGCTATACCCTAAGTATATCTTGGCCCTGGGGCCATTGACATCACTTTTGTGCTTATTTAAAGACCTTAAACCACCCCTCTCTCATTCCATACGAATTTCTCTAACCCTAGGAGAGAGAAGAGAGAAAAGAGGAGAAATGAGTGAGGAGCAGAGAGAGAGAGAGAGAGAGAGAGAGAGAGAGAGAGAGAGAGATCAGTAGATCGTTGTTGGGATTCACTCCCCCTGCACCTCGTACCAAATCACCACCCCACCATCGCTGCACCATCGATTCTAACTTCAATTTGGGTAAGAAATCCTAATCTTAATCTTGTTTTAGGAATCCAAATAGAAGAATCTAAGAAATAGTTAACCTATTTCAATGTATAGGTACCCGTTGCTCCGTATTCGGGAACGTAGTGTACGAACTAAGTTCGTAACGGGCGTACCAACGAAAGGTGCGGACTATAAATGTTTAGGTTATGGTTTTCAAGGCTTTCAATGTCAACTACTGATTTATGTCTGACTTGTTTGCCATAATACGATGTTAGTTACGACGTATTCAATGAATTATATGTGTATGAACTATGTGAATATATTATGCATTCCATGTGTTTGTTGAAATGTTTGAATGAAATTACAATTATGATTTGTACTTTCCATGACTTTTAATCTAGAATACATGTTTGTTGTATGTATGACAACTCCCTCGTGAAGGGATTTGCTAGAAAATATGTTATAGCTATGATAATTCATGTATGTAGTAATGTGTAGGCTAAGTGTTTGATAAAATGTTTGAATGAGAAATTGTTTGAGGAATTTCATTTAATAAGGGTGTTGAGATAAGATTCTCAATTACCTTATCTATAGTTACAGTTTCTTTCATGTAACCTATCTTGCTACTACGTGATTTATGGATGAAATGCCTATGTATGATGACATGTTCAATATGTTTGTTAAAATGCTCAAATAAGAATTATATTTGAATTGGTTATTAAATGCTGCTATGACTATCACATGTGCTTACCTATTGAAATTGAGTGCGATTGGGACTACTACGTAGTCCAGGCAATCGGTAACGGTTCCAAATCGAGTGGCCGAACTAGTCTCACCACAATGGATACGTTCGGCGAATCTGAGCCGTACGGTGAGTGTCGACAGTGGTTAGGCTACATGGAGTGCTTATGCGCTACATGTCGATTAATCAATGTGCGCTCGTACCAATCAAACTTTTCAAATAACCCGATTGACATATTGTGTGTTTACCATGTATGTACACTACTACTTGAATCTAAGGTACCACTTACCAATGTAAAACCCATTTCAACCAGGGTACCAAGATCCGCTAAGACTCATGAGCCAGGCATGGTGGTATACGGGACATCGTGGTCGAGCTTTCGGCCTACGCTGGGGTGACGAGCCTCCCCGTAGTAACTAGTGAGCAACCCAAACTCATGAGCCGAATATGGTGGTGTATGAGACACCGTATTCGAGCTGTTGGCCTACATTCAGGTGACGAGCCTCCCATAGTGACCTCGATTATAAATTAGGCCTACGTTAAGGTGATGAGCCTCCCCGTAGTGACCTCGAGTGTAAACTCTTGAATTTGCCTATTCACTATTTTCATTAGGGGTGATGCCCTACAACTTGCCTATCGTATGTGAATAACTAGGATTGATGACCCTAGATGGATCCTTGCTTGGGTAAATGATAAAAAGTGAGGTACCTTAGCTTCCCGAATCTGCTGTATGAATAAGCCTAATAAATTACTTGGCTAACACGACCATGCACCGCATTGCATGTGCTTTGGCGAGGAAGCGTACTTTTAGGGAGTTTGTCATGCGCGACCGTGAGATGAAGTCGCTGAGGGAGTGTAGGAGAGGGCATGCATCATTACAGCATACCATTCCTGCATTAATAAGAGTACTTAGGATATGATTGTTGTACTGTTTTATCATTACTGCTTGACTGAATTGATAACATGTTAACCTCTGCCTTATAGTACCACTGAGTTGATCACTCACTCCTACTCTGGGACGGTGTTTTAAAACACCAACCGGACTCTTATTTAGATGCAGGTTATGACAAGGATTTTGCAATGGGGCCGGATTTCATTGACGAGGAGGAGGAGTTCTTCTACGTGTAGCTCTCAGGCGGGTCTATGTAAATCTCGTGCTGCCTCGATGGGATTACAGGGATATTGGATTAGTTGAACATTTACATTTTGGTATTTTGTGTATTTTGAAACAAAATATGTATGTATTCAGCCCAGTTATATGATCATACTCTTGAGGTTATGAAACCCGTACATATACTTTATATACCTATCTTAGTCTTCCGCTTGCTTAATTATATTAACTCTAGAGTATGATATGCTGTTTAGTGTAATCCCACTCATGTTTAAGGCACTAATATGGACAACATTTAAACATCATTATTTATGTTGCATAAGTGATGCGTTGGAACTCAGGAGTTGAACTTTGCTCGACCCTCGATTTTCGGGGCATTACACATCGATAGTCTATAAAAAAGTTCCCGGAATAACTTTTAAGAGAGTTCGTATCATCGAACTATGATTTAATGGCATCGAAAGTATACGTTCGATGACATCAAATCCAGGTCGATGATATCAAACTCAGTCAGATCCTGACAATTTTATTTCCGTTAGAACTTTTTGGCTATATAAGGAGAGCTTGTTCTTGGTTGCTTTAGTGAGAAAAGTAGAGAGAGCTTTGAGAGAGTAATTGCATATCACCTACCCTAAGCTCATTTTCTCATGGAAGTTCATCCTTCAATCCACCCTCATTATTGATATTCAATAGAGTGGATTGAGGAATGAACTTCCCCATTCAAGGATCATCCAGCTACTATCATAATGGCAAATCATTGAGCTGAGATACCTTGAATGCTAGAATGCTTGGAATCACTCATTCTCTAAAATAGGAAAACATTTATTAGAGAAGGATTCCAACATAACATTAACCCAACCTATCACCTGTATTGGAACATCATCAAGTGTTGCAGATCAAATGTAATGCCCCAGATTTTTGCCAACCTGGAGTTAGATGTCCTTAGGCAAGGGGTCGATCCTAACACCTTATGAACCTCTCAAACCTCAAATCCTTTAGAAATTAAACGAGAATTACCTAAGTGCTAAACTAGATTCCATGCGAAATCAGCACTAATCACTTTATATACGATCTACAAGACCCAAAACTTGTAGAATCATTGACGCTAGGTTACCTTGAAATCTAGGATCAATCTCATTATCCAGTTGCTCTTGGCAGCACATTGAAACTCCGTATCAGATCTGGACCGCACGTCGAAAGTCTGATTACTACAAAATTATAAAATTAAGACCGCCTTGCTGGGCTTGACAACCATCTCAGAAATCAAATTCAGATAGTGTCCCGAGGCTATTCGTTTGAGCCCGGAGTGAAGTGTGTGAGAAACGTGGATATTTTAGAAATAAAAATCTAAATTTAAGTAAACTGAGACTTGTCGCTTGCGGGCCGAATATAAGGATTTAGACCATCAGAATCTGACCCAAATACACCCTCGGATCAGGGGAAATTTCCTACATAGGCCAGTGTACTTGTGGCCCTGATTGGTGATCGTGGACCGTTGAACTGAAACTGGTTTGCCACGGGCGATCTTTAGATCCGATCGGACTGAAAACTCAGCTTGACCTAGATCCAACATAAGAGAGCTTAAGTCTAACCTTTGGCTCAAGAGGGGGCTCCGGAAGTGCTCTGTTGAGCTGAAACAGACGCACTTTGGCTATAACCTAAGTATACCTTGGCTCTGGGGTCATTCCCATCAGTTCTGGGCCTATATAAGGGCTTTAAACCCTCACTCTCTCATCTCATACGAATTTGGGAAACCCTAGGAGAGAGAAGAAAGAAAAGAGAAGGAAAGAGAGAGAAAGTGAGAGTGAGAGAGAGAGAGAGAGTAGGCGCTTCTTCGTGGGATTCGATCCCGGTACTCCACGCACTTGTTTACCATCTCTGTATCGCAAATCCGGCGTTTCCAACAACGTACTTGGGTAAGAAATCCTAACCCTAACCTGTTGTAGCAACTCAAATAGAACAGTTGATAGAATAGTTAACCTATTCCCTGTTATAGGTTGTTCTGCTGCCGTAGACAAAGACTTAGCATTTAAACTGATTGGTTTCAAGTCTACCGGTGAAAGGTGTGGACTATAGACGTATAGGTTATGGTTTTCAAGGCTTTTAATGTCGGTTAATGATTTATTCTTGATGTGAGTGCTATTTCACATGCATAAAGTGATGTCCGTTTCGTTTTTCAGTTATACGTTAACTATGTTGAATATACTGTATTCTTCGTATTTGTAGAAAATATCGTATACGTATGAAATTTGGATTTGTGCCTAACATGATTATCTATCGTGAATATATGCTTGTTACATGTGCGATAACTCCTTAGCGAAAGGACTTGCCCTAAATCATGTCACGATAAATATACATTATATGTGATAAAGTGTGTAGCCCAAGTGTTTGTGGAAATGACTGAATGAATATGGAACTTGGATTCATGCTCGCCATGACTATCCGTCGTCGGTGCATGCGTGTTATAAATGGGGCAACTCCCTAGTGAAAGGATTTGGCTAAATACCTATGTGATCAACATACATCATGTATGTTGATGTAAGTAGTCTAAAGTGTTTGCTGAAATGTCTGAATGAGTAAGTAGTTAGTAAATTGAAATGTATAAGGGTGTTGAGATATGATTCTCAACTCCTTTAACAATGTGTATGCTTTCCTCCATGTACCGTATATTATAGTATCTGTTTATCTATGTAATGCATATGTATAAATTCATGTTTATGTTGTATTCCATAAAATGCAAAAACAAAGCGGTGAAGGGTGATGGGGGAGTGGTGTAACGATTCCGTGCAACAGCCCTTGTAGCCCTAAAGCGGACAATATCGGACCTTTGATTGTATGATTTGAAATCTTGATCCATTATTGCTTTAACTATCTTCTAGGATATTTTGTTGTAATTGAATGTGATTGCGGCTATGATATAGTCCAGGCAATCGGTAATAGGCCTAGAGTTTGTGGTCAAGATCTATTCGTCACGTAGGACATGTTTGACTAACCCGAGTCGTACGTTGGTCGTCGACAGTGGTTAGGCCACACGAAGTGCTTTCGTACTTCATGTCGATCGATACGATGTGCGCTCGTATTAGTCAAGCATGCCAAGTAACCCAATTTGCCTATTGTATGTTCACCATGTTTGGACACTACTGCTTGAACCTAAGGTACCGAACTCACCAGTGAAACCCCGTTCAACCATGGTACTTCGATCCACTAAGAATCATGAGCTGGACATGGTGGTATGAGACACTGTGGTCGAGCTGTCGGTCTACGTCGGGGCGACGAGCCGACCCGTAGTGACCAATGAGCAACCTAGACTCGTGAGCCAAATACGGTGGTATGAGACACTGTATTCGAGCTGTCGACCTACACTGATTTGGTGACGAGCCCTTTGTAGTGACCTCGAGCGTACTCTGAGTCTACGTGGAGCCGACGATTCTTCCGTAGCAACAAGAGTATAAACTAAGCCTACACTGATTTGGCAACGAGCCCTTTACTGCGACCTAGAACCGTAACATTGTATGAGACTAAATAGAACTGACGACCCTAAAATGGATCCTTGTTTGGGAATGATATAAGGGAGGTACCTTAGTTTCCCAACCTTGATGTATGAAAAAGATTAATAAGAACTTGGTAATCATATGCATGCACCGCATTACGCGTGCATTCAGGCGTAGCAGGTCAATCACTGAGGCAGTGTTGTTCATGCGCGAACGTGAGATGAAGTCGCTGAGGGAGCGTAGGTGAGGGCATGCATCATACATTCATACCATTCTTGCATTAACAAGAGTACTTAGGGATGTGTGATTTACTGCTTTATCATTACTACTTGACTAAATTGATAACATGTTAAGCTTTGCTTTATTGTTCCATTGAGTTGATCACTCACTCCCACATTACGGGACGGTGTTGTACACACCAAGCAGACCCTGTCTTAGTTGCAGGTGGTGGCGATGCCTACGAGGCGGAGCCAGACTTCGAGGATGACGAGGAGGCATTCTCCGACATGCAGTTTTCAGTCGGGTTCATGTGAGCCGTGTCCTGATTGACGGGGCTTTCTGGGATGTTGACTAGATGACATTACACCTTTTGTACGTATTGGAATTGTACATATAATTCTTTAACCTGATAACATTATCACACTCTGGAGACTTACCACAGTTTATATATTTTATATATCTATCACAGTCTTTCGCTTGCAATTTCACTTGTCTCTGGAGTATGATATGCTGTTTTGGTATAATCTCATTCGTGTTTCAATGCAATCATCATAATCATCATTATCTATGTTGCATAAGTGATGCGTTGGAACTCGGGAGCTGAGTTTTGCTCGACCTCCGATTTTCAGGGCGTTACAGATGGTATCAGAGCATGATTTGGATTAAACTGGACCTGGGTTATGGTCACACAACGTACGCTGACGCATTTTGATCTAGGTTGGTGCGATATAAACATAGAAACAAGTGTAGGTTTCCCAGTTTCGCCAATTGGCGAAATTCACCAAAAAGATCACTGAGATCGGGTTTATACACATCCGTGATCCCTTGAGGTGATCACGAGACACTTCTAGACTGTCTGTTAACGCGTTTAGATGCTAAGTTATCCATTCCAACTTTAAATAACCTGAAAAACATAAAGGTACAGTAATTTGGACCCGGAACGACTCGAAACGGAGTCAAGGGCTAAGGGATGCAATTTGGGGGGACCCACGGTGGACCCGGGGTATCATTGGCACCCTGGGAGGGGGGTGGCCACCGCCCTACCATGGTGGCATCACGTCCAGTCCAGAGGACCGCGGCGGCGCCGCACCTACCGCGGTGCACCGCGGTCCGGTCTGTTCGTGCCTGTCGGGCCGACCCCTAGACACGTGTGGGGCCCACCAAATCACGTGGGGACCCCCTCTTCCTGCTCATTTACCCCCTCTTCCCTCACACACCCTTCCAAGTTCTCCTTTCTCCCTGAAAAATCTGGTTTTCCCCTCTCAAATCTCCCCTCCATTCTCATATCTTCTTCTTCTTCTTCTCTACATACCTGTCTCCACCATCTTCTTCACAACCTCCAAATATTGGAACATTTAGGGTCCGTTCGGCCAACTGCATTAGGTGAGTTTAAGGTGGATGGAATTGTAAAAGTAACAATGAATGCATGTGTAAGGTATTGTCCCTGGATTGGGTGTATCCCATGTTTTCCAATACCATGTTTGGAATGTATGCAATTAAAAGTAAATCACGGGATTTCCTTTCAAATTACACTTGGAAATTCATCATCATGGGATTTGAAAATCCCATCTCACACTTTCTAACACAAGGTTCATTTTCCAAAGCCTATAAAATTAATTTTAATCCCATCCCACCCTCCTACCAAACATGTCACTCCCAATCTCGAGGTGGGATTAGCAATGCAATCCCGTGTGCATATGAACTTAGAAGGATAGTCTGTCCATTAACCTATGTGTCCAGATTATTTATGTACTAAGAGAGTATAAATTATCTTACAGTATTAAACTAGACATGATTAAAGAGGATAAGTCGGGACCTTAATAAAAGTTCCTCCTTAGGTAGAATTAGACATCTTGCCACAAACTCACACCCGTCCTTGAAATCAATCACAACGCTCATTATCTTTAGCTCCTTTCTATAACCATAGGTACCAATGCCATAACACACATCATCGATGGAAGGAAGACCAATGTATTGAGAGATCGTTTCCCATTTCCTGCCAAGGATAAGTCTAAATTACACCTCGTTCTGACATACGGAGCGAGACGTCGATTCTTGAGCCTTAAGAAATTCAGTTTTTATTTTTAAGGGGGGTAGAAAGGTTATGAATGCGGTCGAGTTAGGTAGGTATACTCGTCTACCCACTCATAGGCGCAACGGAAGCTTGGTGGGCCGATAGCCCACTGGCCCAGGATCGAAGGAAATTGATTCAGGTTAGATGAAAGGATAGGTCACTAAAGAGGAGCTGAACCTTCGTATTAAAGAATAGACTTAACAATATTTACAAGTTAGGTAACAACAAACAAAGTTAGTGTATTCGCAAATGTTAATAGAAACCTTAGCAAATTCTATACTATTGGAAATCTCTTTAGGATGATCTATTAAGATATTGATTCACCTTTTCCTTGGACATAGATTATAACGAGGACTCTCTTAGACCAAGACCCAATGGGCAACCTGACTAGAAAATTTGAACCTTTCATTGATGAACATTTCCTAAGTTTTTAGAGTGATCAGACTACAGAGTTACTAGAATATACAACTGCGAAGCATTCGCCACTTGACCCAATTCTTAATCCTGGGCGACTACCAATGGACTCACTGCTTTAACTGAGCAGAAGACCAGGATCTACCATGACTAGGAAGGGATACAATGAGCCTTCTACCCTGGTTAGGTAGATGATCAATGTATCGGGATCAAGCCCATTACAACTGTCTCTCCATGTTGGTCAACTATTGAAAACAAATATCTTACTCTAAATAGATGGGAATCACCGTCAAGACTCCAAATAGATGAAGAAATAACTTGTAGCAAACCGTTAGGGTAAAAGCATGAGATAAAGACATAAGTTTTTAAGGGGGGTAGACTAAAATGAACTAGAATAACATAGACAGTATATGCTCTACCACGCATATAAACTTGAAATCAATAAAACCTAGGCAAAAGAAATAATAAAATCTTTACCTCTTACCCTTAGCCAATTTCGGGGACGAAATTATTTTTAAGGGGGGTAGATTGTAATGCCCCAGATTTTTGCAAACCTGGAGTTAGATGTCCTTAGGCAAGGGGTCGATCCTAACCCCTTATGAACCTCTCAAACCTCAAATCCTTTAGAAATTAAATGAGAATTACCTAAGTGCTAAACTAGATTCCATGCGAAATCAGCACTAATCACTTTATATACGATCTACAAGACCCAAAAGTTGCAGAATCATTGACGCTAGGTTATCCTGAAATCTAGGATCAATCTCATTACCCAGTTGCTCTCGGGAGCACATTGAAACTCTGTATCAGATCTGGACCGCACGTCGAAAGTCCGATTACTACGAAATTATAAAATTAAGATCGCCTTGCTGGGCTTGACAACCATCTCAGAAATTAAATCCAGATAGTGTCCCGGGGTTATTCATTTGAGCCCGGAGTGAAGTGTGTGAGAAACGTGGATATTTTAGAAATAAAAATCTAAATTTAAGTAATCTTAGACTTGTCACTTGCTGGCCGAATATAAGGATTCAGACCGTCAGAATCTGACCCAAATACACCCTCGGATCAGGGGAAATTTCCTACACAGGCCAGTGTACTTGTGGCCCTGATCAGTGATTGTGGACCATTGAACTGAAACTGGTCTGCCACGGGCCATCTGTAGATCCGATCGAACTGAAAACTCAGCTTGACCTAGATCCAACATAAGAGAGCTTAAGTCCAACCTTTGGCTCAAGGGGGGGTCCGGAAGTGCTCCGTTGAGCTGAAACAGACACACTTTGGCTATAACCTAAGTATACCTTGGCTCGGGGGTCATTCCCATCAGTTCTGGGCCTATATAAGGGCTTTAAACCCTCACTCTCTCATCCCATATGAATTTGGGAAACCCTAGGAGAGAGAAGAGAGAAAAGAGAAGGAAAGAGAGAGAAAGTGAGAGAGAGAGTAGGCGCTTCTTCCTCGGATTCGATCTCGCTACTCCACGCACTTGTTTACCATCTCTGTATCACAAATCTGGCGTTTCCAACAACGTACTTGGGTAAGAAATCCTAACCCTAACCTGTTGTAGCAACTCAAATAGAACAGTTGATAGAATACCTAACATATTCCCTGTTATAAGTTGTTCTGGTGCCGTAGACAAAGACTTAACATTTAAACTGATTCGTTTCGAGTCTACCAGCGAAAGGTGCGGACTATAGACATATAGGTTATGGTTTTCAAAGCTTTCAATGTCGGTTAATGATTTATTCTTGACGTGAGTGCTATTTCACATGCATAAGTGATGTCCGTTTTGTTTTTCAGTTATACGTTAACTATGTTGAATATACTGTATTTTTCGTATTTGTAGAAAATATCGTATACGTATGAAATTTGGATTTGTGCCTAACATGATTATCTGTCGTGAATATATGCTTGTTACATGTGTGACAACTCCTTAGCGAAAGGACTTGCCCTAAATCACGTCACGACAAATATACGTTATATGTGATATAGTGTGTAGCCCAAGTATTTGTGGAAATGACTGAATGAATATGGAACTTGGATTCATGCTCGCCATGTCTATCCGTCGTGGGTGCATGCATGTTATAAATGGGGCAACTCCGTAGTGAAAGGATTTGGCTAAATACCTATGTGATTAACATACGTCATGTATGTTGATGTAAGTAGTCTAAAGTGTTTGCTGAAATGTCTGAATGAGTAAGTAGTTAGTAAATTGAAATGTATAAGGGTGTTGAGATATGATTCTCAACTCCTTTAACAATGTGTATGCTTTCCTCCATGTACCGTATATTATAGTGTCTGTTTATCTATGTAATGCATATGTATAAATCCAGGTTTATGTTGTATTCCATAAAATGCAAAAACAAAGCGGTGAAGGGTGATGGGGGAGTGGTGTAACGATTCCGTGCAACAGCCCTGGCAGCCCTAAAGCGGACAATATCGGACCTTTGATTGTATGATTTGAAATCTTGATCCATTACTGCTTTAACTATCTTCTAGGATATTTTGTTGTAATTGAATGTGATTGCGGCTATGATATAGTCCAGGCAATCGGTAATAGGCCTAGAGTTCGTGGTCAAGATCTATTCGTCACATAGGACATGCTTAACGAACCCGAGTCGTACGTTGGTCGTCGACAGTGGTTAGGCCACACGAAGTGCTTTCGCACTTCATGTCGATCGATACGATGTACGCTCGTATTAGTCAAGCACACCAAGTAACCCGATTTGCCTATTGTATGTTCACCATGTTTGGACACTACTGCTTGAACCTAAGGTATCGAACTCACCAGTGAAACCCCGTTCAATCATGGTACTTCAATCCACTAAGACTCATGAGCTGGACATGGTGGTATGAGACACTGTGGTCGAGCTGTCGGCCTACGTCGGGGCGACGAGCCCACCCGTAGTGACCAATGAGTAACCTAGACTCGTGAATCGAATACAGTGGTATGAGACACTGTATTCGAGCTGTCGACCTACACTGATTTGGTGACGAGCCCTTTGTAGTGACCTCGAGCGTACTCTGAGTCTACGTGGAGGCGACGACCATTCCGTAGCAACAAGAGTATAAACTAAGCCTGCACTAATTTGGCGACGAGCCCTTTGCTGCGACCTAGAACCGCAACATTTTATGAGACTAACTAGAACTGACGACCTTAGAATGGATCCTTGTTTGGGAATGATATAAGGGAGGTACCTTAGTTTTCCAACTCTGCTGTATGAAAAGGATTAATAAGAACTTGGTAATCATATGCATGCACCGCATTACGCGTGCGTTCAGGTGTAGCAGGTCAAGCGTTGAGGCAGTGTTGTTCATGCGCGAACGTGAGATGAAGTCGCTGAGGGAGCGTAGGCGAGGGCATGCATCATACATTCATACCATTCTTGCATTAACAAGAGTACTTAGGGATGTGTGATTTACTGCTTTATCATTACTGCTTGACTGAATTGATAACATGTTAACCTTTGCTTTATTGTTCCACTGAGTTGATCACTCACTCCCACATTACGGGACGTTATTGTACACACCAAGCAGACCCTGTCTTAGTTGCTGGTGGTGGCGATGCCTACGAGGTAGAGCCAGACTTCGAGGAGGCATTCTCCGACATGCAGTTTTCAGGCGGGTTCATGTGAGCCGTGTCCTGATTGACGGAGCTTTCTGGGATGCTGACTAGATGACATTACACCTTTTGTATGTGTTAGAATTGTACATATAATTCTTTAACCTGGTAACATTATCACACTTTGGAGACTTACCACAGTTTATATATTTTATATATCTATCACAGTCTTCCGCTTGCACTTTCACTTGTCTCTGGAGTATGATATGCTGTTTTGGTATAATGCCATTCATGTTTTAATGCAATCATCATAATCATCATTATCTATGTTGCATAAGTGATGCGTTGGAACTCGGGAGCAGAGTTTTGCTCGACCCCCGATTTTCAGGGCGTTACAAGATGGTATCAGAACATGATTTGGATTAAACTGGACCTGGGTTATGGTATTGATTCTTGCTTGATCTTTCATTATGTTAATCTTTTACATGCAAGCAAGATAATATGAATGCGTTGATTTGAATCACATCTCACACACATTCACACTTCTCATCCGTCTTAGACTATTTTTTGTATCATGCTTAATATTGAATAGTCTTGTGATTGGATCTTCTACTTGGCTTGGAAGCCATTAAAGTTAAATTGAGGGATATCTTGATAGTTGCATATTAGATCAAGATTAAGGTAATAAGATTTAAAATGAAGTATAAAATTTTATAAAGTTCTATTCACCCCCCTCTAGGACACCTTGAGCTATTTCCACTTCAACTAAAGTGGTCCTCACCATAATTTTAATTTATTCTTTTCTAATTGATACTGCAATATTATTAAAACTAAAGGGAAATTTCGTGTCATTAGAAGTATTTGGATTCTCCCCTCTTCTATTGCCTTTATATATAAATATAAATATATATATATATATATATATATCTGATTGATTGTTCTCATGATTTCTTAATTATGCAGGTCAGCCGCCTTTTGGACTTGATAGTTCACAGTCTGTATAACCACAATGAAATATTCCTTTGGGAGGTTCTAAGTCTGTATCTTGCTACTGATTCAATTTTTTTTATTGGTCATTTAGAGTATTTGACCTATGCTCCAAGGTGCATTGGAGTTATCATAATTGATTGGCAATTAACCAGAAATGCCTTTGATTGGGGAATCTAGGTTGCTTGATCAATGAACTTTTACTCATTGAGTATGATTGATTGCAATGATGTTGTTTTGGTTTTCAATACATTTCCATATACATAAGTCCATTTCAGGTGCTCTTCATGATGCCGTCTCCTTTGCAATACCATGTCATCTTTTTATGCATACATGGACACATTGACTGTCTTCGTAGCTTTTATGGCCAATTAATGATTTGGTTGAAGTGTTTGGTCCATGTTTTGTCTTCATGATGCATTTATAAAATAGAACTAATTAACATAAGTTTAAATAAAATTAAGTAAATTTCTTTAGAACAACAACCCGTTTGGTAGAAGAGATAACACCTCTAGCCATGCTCTCTGAGCAGTAGCTCCTTTGGAGCCCACTTTCACGTTGACTCAAGGGTCCTAACGTGGAACTACCAGATCTGTCCTTTGAGTCTAAAAGAGAGATGCAATGTTGTTTGTTTTTGTTTGGTAGTCTTATTTTATGCTTATACCTATGAAGGCATTTAATTTAATGGATTTGATATTGAATTTGGTATGCTTATAGGAGTTGAGGCTAGGGGCTTTATATCCGCCCCTCCAATTGTGTTAGTGATTGGTGTAAAGTTTGTTCCATTAAGAAAATCAAGAAAATTGCCAAGTATTATTCATCAATCTCTTCCATAAATAATTGATCTTGCTTAATTTATATTTTTGTCACTTCAATTATATGCTTTACTAGAGGCCCAACTTGTAACTCCTCAGAACCATTACGGTGTATGATGGTTCCCATTAGGTTTAGTTGCAAGTTATTATATAGAGTTGATTGGATATCTTCTGTTTTTGTAAATGTTGTTAACAGTTAGTTGGATGACGAATGATACTTGTGATTGAGAATGATGATAAATAACTTATATATATATATATATGTTATCCTTGGAGGATTTATTTTTTTAAGGGGACATGATATTCTTGCAGCCTATGGTATGGTGCCCCAATATTGCTTGTATGTTACTAGTATGTAGTAGATATTACTAGGTTAATTTATCAAAACAAAATTTATTTCTTTAGTGTAAAATGCATTCTATTATTAGTTTTGATGAATGACAATTGTGATTGATTATGTAATTGTTTAAGTATAAGACAATCAGTTTCCCATTTGAGAATTTTTATGTGGCCAAGCATAGATATAGTGTGCTTTTGGAGGCATAAAAATTCTCAAATTGTCCAATGTTTGGACAATTTAAGATTGGATGTATTAGAATGCTTTTGGTTCTCTGATTTAAATGCACATGCTAGTTTTGCGTTGTATCTATCCTTTTCTCTCTGGTTACATTTCTTATATTTATTTCTAATATCAAATATCCTCACATTATGTGGATACTTGACATGGGAATCAAATGCAAGATCAACGTATCCGGAGAAACATGGGGAGATGCTGCCAGAATTTCGGTGTGGGCATTTAAATGGGAACATGAAAGCATTACAATCTATCCAGTCTTGGATGAGTGACTGATTTAGTTAGTCAGTTAGATATACCAATAGGGATTTTATTATATGCATCACCTGAGGCCCGTATCCTAGACCGTACCGTTCTGTAGGCTTCCGCGGTCCTCCCGGTCGAATTCCGGTGACCCGCGACACGTAGATAGCATTTGCGTGCATCCTTGAGTCGTACCCTGTCAATCTGAGTCGACTCGACCCAAGACTTGCATCCTTACGACCGCGCCGTCGCTGCGGTTCTGATGCTGCATCTCACGCCAAGGCGATACCTGAGCCAGGAGACGTGGGCTCACGTTCAGTTCAAGGAAAATACCGTGCATTGCAAATCCCAAGAGAATCCATCACATCAAATGTCAAGTACACATCCCATCACTCACACCCATCCCCAAGTACAACACCCATCCCTAAAGTCAACTCTCTCTCTCTCTCCACCCATCACTCACCCATCACTCACCCTTCTCTCTCTCATTCTCCCAAGCAACCCACCATCTAAGCTAGCTTCATGGGAGATAAGCTTGTGTAGCCCACCTTCCTACCATCCAATCCTACCCTCCAAAGATCATCTTGACCGTTGAATCGCATCCCTTGGAGCTCTAGAACGCGTTGGTAGAAAAAGGAAGAGGAGATCAAAGGTGGGTGTTCATAGTATTTGATTTTGATGTAGGGTCCACATAATTTGGGACCCACTTGATGTATGCATTGTATAGGGAGGGCTCATAGTGGCGGGGTCCCTCCCCTCCACTGATTTTTCTCTCTTTTTCTCTATTTCTCTCTCTTTCTCTTTTGATGTGTGGCCCACCATGATGTTGGATGGTGGAGATCCACCACACTATGATGTATGTGTGCATCCAGCCGTCCATCTGCTGGACCGGCTTGAACAGTGCTGTAGGGCCACACCGTGATGTATTTATTCCATCCACACCGTCCAGGCCATCTGGACGGTGCTGGACTAGCTTGGACGGTGGGAATTCATCCCACATGTGGGGCCCTTTTTTTAAAATGGAAGTGGATTGGCTGGCATACCTCGCCAGCAGCCATTGCTGCTGCTGCGAGGTCTGTGGGACCCTCATGACGTATGTGTTTCATCTATGCCATCTACACCGCCCACGTAGGGACGGTGGGGCCCTGATGTAGTGGCCATCCACACGTGGGACGTATGGACCCCACCTCGATGTGTGGGTTTTATATCTATATCGTCCATTGCTGGACGGTGGTAGATGGGACCCACCTTGCTGTATGCATTCTGTATCCACACCGTCCATCAGGTTGGGACGGTAGGGACCCCATATGATTTATGTGTTACATCCACACCGTGTATCTATGTGGCCCACCTTGATGATAGGTGTTTAATCTAAACCGTCCATCCGTATGGACTTTAGTAAGTCTGTGGACATTAGATCTGTTATAATGATTAAAAAGAAGAAGAAGAAAAATATAGATAATAAAATAATATATATATATATATATGCATATAATATAATATAATATATATATATATATGTATATATATATATATATATATATATATATATCTATATATATATATATATATGTGTGTGTGTGTGTGTGTGTGTGTATATTATGTGTGTGTGTGTATATCTATATGTATCTATATATATATATATATATATATATAATATCATATACCATATATACCTATATATATATATATATATATGTGTGTGTGTGTATATCTGGTGGGCCCCACGTGGGACCCACATTTGTGGGAAGTGATTGGCTGGTGTATTTACATTAGCTTTATAGCTGCTGTACTGGATGTCAGCTAGCCTAGTAGGTCCGATCATGAGGTATTGTTATATCCTAACCATCCATCCACATGGGACCACCGTGATATATGTATTTTATTCCCACCATCCATCTGGACGATGGGGATCATAGTAATATGTGTTTTATCAATACCGTCCATCAAAGGGGACCACCATGATGTATTTATTTCATCCACACCATCCAGATTGTGTAGACGGTGCTGGACAATGTTTAGACGGTGCTGTCCAATGTTTAAATGGTGCAGATTTTCATGGACAATGTTTGGACAGTGCTGTCCAATGTTTGGACGGTGCAGATTTACATGGACAATGTTTGGACGGTGCAGATTTACATGGACAATGTTTGGACGGTGCTGTCCAATGTTTGGACAGTGCTGATTTACATACACAATGTTTGGCAGTGCTGATCATCATTAGTGAGCCATGTGCCCCATAGAATGATAGTGTACAGTGATACACATGTTACACCTTCAACTATTGAAATGATTTTTTTGGTGTAATCCAAGATCTCTCTTGAGGACCACTGATGCGACCCACTTATTGTTTATGAGGGCCATTGCTACGGCCCATTGATGCGGCCCACTTAATGTATATGAGGCCCATTGGTGTGGTGCCTTGATGCAGCCCACTCGATGTATATGAGGCCCATTGGTGCGGCCCATTGATGAGGCCCACTTGATGTTTATGAGGCCCATTGGTGCAGCCCATTGATGTGGCCCACTTGTTGTATTTTAGGCCCATGGGTTGTGGCCCATTATGATGTACTGAGGCCCATGGGTCATGGCCCATTGAGATGTACTTTCAGCCCATATGTCATGGCCCATTGTGATGTATTTTCGGCCAATTTGGTAAGGCCCAATGAGATGTATTTCTGGCCGATATGGCATGACCATTGTGATGTTTTTGTAGCCCATTTAATGAGGCCCATTATGATCTGCATTTGGTCCATGGGTTGTCGCCCGAGTGATGTATCTGAGGCCCATGTGCAGGGCTCACCTGTTGTATATATGAGGCCCATGAGTGAGGCCCATTGTGATATATTCGAGGCCCATGTGATGCGGCCCATCATGATGTGTATTGGGCCCATGTGATGCGTCCAACAGTGGCGTGTATTAAGACCATGTGAAGCGGCCCATAGTGATGTGCATGTAGCCCTTGTATGAGGCCCATTATGATGTATATTAGGCCTTTGTGTAAGGCCATGGGGCCACTTTATGTTTGGCTCTATGTGGGTCACTCCTTGGGAGTAATGTCGGTTAAATGTCCACATTGATGGGCGATGATGGTTAAATGTCCACATTGTGACCTTTCCTTAGGCCTTTTGTTAGGCCGATTACCAATTCCGATTGTAGAGGCCGATTATCGAGGCCGATTCCGATTATCGAGGCTGATTATCGATGACGATTATCGATACCGGTTATCGATGTCGATTATGAGTATGTGATAGCATAGCATCATGATACATGCCCATACACATCATTTGCATGTTTGTTATGAGATGTGATTGACCATTGCATATGCCATAGTGCAGGTGGTTTATGGGACTCCTTGATAGGTGGATTTATCCCACATGAGCGCACGGTATGCGCAGGATTGATACATGATTGGACTTTGCGACTCATGCATCTTGCATTGTGTGATTGTGATTACTGTACACGCTAGCAACATCAGGGCCGTGGCCTCCACAGGCATGTTGTGGATGGCTAGATGGGATAACGAAAATGTTTGGTTCAAGCATCTAGGCACTTTGGATGTCCGTGGGTGAAAGTCACTAAACCTCTGAGGCCAGGAGACGCCCCAACGTCTATACCAATTGTATAGGCCAATTCCGATTGTCGAGGTCGAGTATCGAGGCCGATTCCGAGTGTCGATTCCGATTGTCGAGGCCGATTTCGATTGTCGAGGCCGATTTCGATTGCCAAGGCTGATTGTCGAGACCTAATCAAATACGCGAGCCAACTCTGGTTTCGTCCCGAACCTCCCCTTGACCCATCCTGTTTGATTCTGATTGTGGGGCATTCTATTCCGATGCCCTGGAGGTAAAGAACGCATAGTTCCTTCCTTGGAAAGAGAAAGTGCCGATTTCTAGGGTAATACCTCTTGCTCGGATGTTCTTGCCTTTGCCCCCAAGCACGGAACGAGCCTTGTCTACGAAGCTTCGCTTCTTTCTACGTTTTTTAATGTCTGATTCATGCTAATGTGCCTTGGATGATCCACATCTCCGGGTCAGGCGCTGATGAGCACATTGAACTATCCATGTGGCGGTTGATTACTCGGATTGGTTCTCACGTCCCTGTGCCCAAAAAGGATGGGCGAGTTCTCACTAGATAGGGGCTACCTCCGAACTCTTAGCTGCTACAGATCCTGACTGGCCAACCTCTCCGATCGAGTCGAGACCAGCAAGCAGCAAGCAGCTGAAAAACGCTTATGACTATCTATTAAAATTACGGTATTTCCGAACAAGTTCCTGGATGTGCAGCCCGTGTTTAAGGCCTAATGTGATGAATATGAGGTCTATGTGATGAGGCCCATTGTGATGCATTTGAGGGCCAGGCGATGGAGTCCACTGTGATGTATATTAGGCCCATGTGAAAGGCCCATCGTGATGTGTATTAAGCCCTTGAGTGAGGCCCATGGTGTTGTATATTTGGTCCTTGTGGGAGGCCATGGGTCCACTATATGTTAGGCTTTATGTGGGCCATTCCTTAGGGGCAATGTTGGTTAAATGTCTATATTGTCGAGGTCGATTGTCGATGCCGGTTATTGATACCGATTTATGAGTATGTGACAACATAACATCATGTACATGCCCATACGCATCATTTGCATGTTTATTATGAGATGTGGTTGACCATTGCATATGTCATTGGACGGGTTATTATGAGATTCCCTGATAAGCAGAGATTGTCTTGCACGAGTGCACGGTATGCGCAAGATTGATGCATGATTGGACTACATGACTCATGCTGTCACGCCCTAAACTCGAAAAACGGGCTCACAAAATTCCCGATCACCGAGTCCGACGCCGACAACCTCCGTAGTGTCCCATTCTCGGATTCCAGTATTCACATGCCAGATTCCGATCCTGGGATCCTACAAGGAGGATTTTCAGTATGATTTTTTTGTTGTTATAATGGAGCATAACCAAGTCACAAAACATCATCACCAGATATCCACTATATCAAAGACTTCAAGTACAATGCGGAAAGGGAAATACAGGGTGATCAAAAACTCCAAAATAATCTGATGTGCGCTCCTGCCTCAGCGCTGCTGCGAACCAATGTCACCTGCACGCAACGGTCGTGCATAAGCTTACAAAAGCTTAGAGGGTGGTGTAAATGAGTGCGTAAGGTAAGCGCCAAGTGTACAATATCAGAGTAATGCGGACATGTCCATGAATGCTATCAGCAGTACCAAAGCTATGTGATGCAAGGCATGAATGCTATCGGCCATATAAAGGCCATGCGATACGAGGCCTATGTAGCCAAATGTCATATGCGAGATGCAAAGCATGTCAGTCTTCATCAAGTACACATATCAGTATAGTTCCTCTTTGAGATATCATCTGTGTCTAGTACACTTCACACTGACTGCCGCCTCCCTAGCTGCACATCCTAGCGAGCGAAATAGACCTCACTATCCGCCTGACCAGTAGTCTGCCAATACCTACCCGGATCGTTGATAGCAGACTCATTTGCGAGCTAGTCAAACTCAGCCTAGCTTATAGCCCCCTCACTCTGGCAGATAAGGTCACACCCCTTCCAACCGACCACTACACAGTGGGAGACGTAGCCTACTGGTATTTGGCACTGGGGCGCTCGTGTATCCACTCGGTCTAGACGTTGGAGAAACTCCTGGTACCAAAAAGGTTATGGGATTTTCACCCAAGGATATCGTAAGTGCCCACAGTGCTAGAACCAAGTATTCCTGGTATCCGATACGGCCATCCACGATGTACCTGTGGAGCCACGGCCCTGATGTCGCTAGGGCGTACAATGATCAAGTCACACATATGCGGGATGCATGAGTCACACCGTCAAATCATGAAGCAATCCTGCGCGTACTGCGCGCTTATGTGGGGGCACTCCGTCTCATAAGAGTCCCGTAAATGTCTCAGCCCAACGGCTTATGCTATGATCAAACATTCCTCATATCAAGCAGACATATGATGCGTATGGGCATGAATTATGGAGCTATACTAAGCATGTTATAAAGTGATGAACTGTCCTTATAATGAAGATGGGCCTAGATGGCCTACACACAACAAGTACGGGCCTATTAATGGGCCCTAGGGAGAGTTATAATGTGGACATTTAACAAACATTATTCTTACAATGTGGACATCAAACCAACATTGCTCCTAAGGGATAGCCTGCCATAAATATCATTACACAAACCATGGTAGAATCACACATTGCAATGGACCTTAAGTACAACCTATTGGGCCTCGACCCATGGGCCTTAGATAAATCAAATGGGCCACATCACATGGGCCTTATATTCATTAAGTGGGCCACACCAATGGGCCGCATCAATGGGCCTTATGTACATTGCAATGGGCCTCGACCCATGGGCCTTAGATGTAACATTCCACGCCCACACTGTATGATATTGTCCGCTCTGGGCAAGCCTGCACGATTTTGTTCTTGGAGTTTCTCCCAAAAGGCCTCATACAGTATAGGGTGGCAACTCCACATATAACCACCACAACTTCAGACAACTCTTCCGATGTGGGACAAGGTTCCGCCTTCACTGTGGGTACAGTAGCCTGCCAGCACAGTAGCCTGCCAGCCACACAGTAGCCTGCCAGCCATCTTGGGGCCCGCCCACGTGTACCCGCCCACGTGTACCCGCCCACATGTGGCCACAGAGACGGGGCGTGACAATATCCCCCACCAAGGGCAGAGCCGTCCTTGGACTGTGCTGCTAGGAGAGGGGCAGTGCCATTTGGAGTGTACTAGACCCCTGTGATGATCCTAGAGAGGAACGATACTGATATATGGACTTATTGAGCAGGAGTTGCATACTCATTCATTCACTATCCACTCAGGCTAGTGGTGCGCAACTATTTGTTACGTGTACCTTCGCAGTGGCCAGGATTTTGGTTGGGGCGCGCGACTAACCTGAGATCAGGAGTTTACCACATTGAGTCTGACTATCCAAATTTTGGTATGGGACTGGTTTGGATATAAGTCCCATGTGATGGACCCCATAGCCTGCGATACTATGTACTATCATCCCGACTTCACACTCCAGCATGGTCATTCCATTCGCACCGCATAATGCATTACATCCGCGACATATGACATTTTAGGTTACCTGTGTTTCTGCATTTATATGGTTTAGATACGGCATCAGATATTTAACTCTTTATGACTCCTCATTTGTATAATTGATTTATAACGCGTATTCTGATATTGTTCCTCATTTGTATAGTTGATCTATATTGCGTATTCTGATATTGTTTGACTAATGGACTTGTCAGTATTTTCACTTACTCTGATAACGTATGATTCATGATCTTGCGCCTATTTCGACATTATATGATTATGACATTGCGTTGAATACTTGACACTTACCTTGTGCACACACTTACACCACCCTCTAAGCTTTCTATAAGCTTATGCACGATAGATGCATGCAGGTGATGTTAGGTTGCAGCAGCATGGAGCTTGGAGCATGTAGCTGACTTTTGGAACTTTGATTTTTGACATATGTATTTCCCTCTCAACGTTGTATTCAAATGTTTATATTAGTTGATATCTAATGATGATGTTGCCTATGTGATTTTGGTAAACTTGTGGTTGTGCTTATTACGAGATAAATGTACGTTAAAAAATCCTCCTTATAGGATCCCAGGATCGGAACTTAGCATATACATGCTGGGCGCCGAGAATGGAGTACTACGGAGGCTGTTGGCACCAGATTCAGCGATCGGGATTCCTGTGAATCCGATTTCTGAGTTTGGGGCATGACATTAGATACATTTAATGAGCCTCATAACATGGGCCTCAACAGATGGCCACAAATACATCAAGATGCTTATATTATATATATATATATATATATATATATATATATATATATATATATATATATATATATATATATATATATATATGAATCATATCAAGAGATCAACCGTACCTCACTCCAAATAACAATGGTGATAATGATTTCCACCATTAAAATTCCTAAGGCCCACGATAACATTTATTTCCCATCCAATCTGATCATAAGGTCACACTCGCCTGAAAGGGGTTTTAATGGTGGACAGTCAAACCCACTGTTTGCTATAGTGTGGTCCACCTAATTCTAGATCTGTCTTAATTTTGGTCTAAAGCCCTAAAATAAGCTTTCAAAATGGTTGGACAGATTGGATGTAACACATGCATCATGGTGGGTCCCACCGTCCACACCACTGGACGGTGGTGTGAATAAAACACATACGTCATTGGTGGGTCCCACGTAGGGCCCTCCATAACGCTTATTTGCCATCCAATCTGTTGACGAGGTCACACAGACCCGGATGAAGAGTAAAAACAAATTTCATATTGATTCAAAACTTCTGCAACTCAAAAAGGGTTTCAATAGCAGCGTTCAATCACACTGATTCCTGCCGTGTGGGCCACCTGAGTTCCGGATAGGGCTGATTTTTTTATGGGGCCCACTGCCCTAAGGGGCCTACCACATGCACGACGTGGATGTTCAAAACACATCGCGGTGGGGCCCATGCATGGGACCCCTGCTTCCAGTACACAGGACGCTGCAGGGCGTCCTTACTTGTCAGCAGTAGCAGCGTCTGCTGCTGTTGCTTAAATATTTTATTTTTTTAAAAAATGTATTTTCAAGGTTTTTCGTAGGTGGGGCCCGCATCAGATGGATCTGACCCAACCATTGGTCGCCATGGCTCAAGACAAGCCAAACAAGCCTAATATTCGAGGTGTTTTGGCATGTAGAAACATCAGGTGAATTTCAACGGTAGAAAACACTGTTTGCTATGCTATGGCCCACTAGAAATTCAAATTAGCTTCATTTTTCGGCTCAACGCCTAAATGATCTAAGGAATGGAATGGACGGCTTGGATTAAAAACATACATCAAGGTGGGGCCTGCATGAGTAGCCCGCCCAAAATCTTGTGAATCAAGCTAATATTTTTGTTTCCATTACACGTCCAGCGTCCAGCATCCCTGGACGCTGGACGGTTTAGCATAACACATATAAGGTGGGCCCTGCTCAGGTGGGCCACCAAATGATGGATGGTGTGGATACAACATATATGTAAAGTGGGCCCCACCTACAGATGGCTTGGATAAAATACATGCTTCATGGTGGGGTCCATCCAGGTGGGCCACACGACCACATCATCACATACAATAGGAAGAAATGAAAGAGAGGGAGAGAGAGAGAAAAAAAAAGTGGGACACGTCTGATGGGGGGACTCGACACTATGAGCCCTCCTTTTTAAGCATTCAATCATACATCAAGTGGATCCCAATACATATGGGCCCACCAAATCAAAAATCAACGGTGGAGATTACTTCTCCACCAAAATGGAAGGTCTAGATGACCTCTTTAGATCTTAGGAAAGTAAACATCATGATGGGGTCCATGGAGAATGGCCCCATCATGGAATGATAATGAAAACAAGGTGGGCCATCGGCCACATCAAGGGTCCAAAGTGAGATCCATACCATCAATCGGTAGGCCTCACTTGGCCCATCATAAAAACATAAAAATATAGCCTATAGAAGCACCCACCATTTGATCTTCTTGGTCTGATGGAAAACCTATCTCCTTGTGCTTCACTTTGATGGAGAGTGATGAGAAGTGAATGGCTAGGATGAAGGATTTTGGGATGGAAAAGTGGGCCACACAAAACCACTTTTCTCTCTTGGAATTCCTTGGACGTGCACCACTTTCTTTGCTTGGAAAATGTGAAGAGAAGGAGAAAGAGAGAGGGTTGTAAGGGAGAGAGAGTGATGGGTGATGGATGTGAGGTGAGTGATGGGTGAGGTGAGAGATTGGTTGACTTTGGAGTTTGCTTGACTTGTGGAGAAAGAAAGCATGAGTTGCTCTTGTACTTAACATGAGGTGATTGATTAATTGATTTGAGTGATTGATTGATGGGACATGATGTAGAGATTCTCTTAGGATTGCAAATGCGCGACGTTTTCTTCAAAATAAACGCCGACCCACATCTCCTTGCCAGGGTATCGGATCGGTATGCAAGACGCGACGTTGGAACCGCGGCGACGGTGCGGTCGCAATGATACAAGTCTCGGATTAAGCTGACTCAAATCTACAGGATACGACTTAGGGACGCGCGCAAACACGATTATAGGTCACGGATTACCGGACTTCGACGGGAAGGATCACGGGGATCGACGGAACAATACGGATTAGGATACGGGTCTTACAGCTCTCCCCACCTAATAAAAATTTCCTCCTCGAAATTTATACTACCATCGCACTAAGCATAACTCATAAGGGAATAGAAAACATAACATCATATATAATCAAAACACAACATATCATCAAATACCTAATAGATGGGGATAATGCCCACGAATCTCAAGCTCTAACTCCCAAGACGCATTATTCATGAGCAATCTAGCAAGACGGTATAGGGGCCAAGTCACACGAATCGTCGATGACTTGTCTTGATGTCTGAGGATCCTGTTGTTGCTGCTGTGGAGGTTGCTGCTGAGGACGGGGATACTCCTACGATGCCCTATCCCACAACATCCAAAGCAAGTACTTAAGAACGGTCGGGGTGGCAGGGGCTGCCGAGGGTGGGGGTACTCCCAGATGCGATGCCCCATCACACCACATCTGAAGCATACACTTGAGGACTGACGTATAGGTGGTGCAAATGCTCGGAAGGACGGATGGTTCCTGTGCCTCTGGGACCGTCGACATCGCTCCTGCCACTACAAGAAAAATGGGCAAAGGCTACGGACTAGATCCGTAGCAAAAGGGCTTTTGCTAATGATCTAGTCCGTATCACGTCTGTCGCAATTGGTGGGGTAGTTAAAGGTCTAGCTACGAACAATATCCGTAGCAATAGATACAATTAGCTACGGATATTTTCCGTAGCAATAGAGACCATTAGCTACGGATCTTTTTCGTAGCAATAGAGACCATTAGCTACGGATAATATCCGTAGCAATATACAACAATAGCTACGGATTATATCCGTAGCAATAGATACCAATAGCTACGAATCATATCTGTAGCAATATACACCAATAGCTACGGATTATATCCGTAGCAATAGATACCAATATCTACGGTATTTGCAGCACTACATACGGAGAGCTACGAATATAATCCGTAGCTATAGATATCAATAGCTACGGATATAATCCGTAGCAATAGACAGCAATAGCTACGGCGAAAAGCTGTAGCTTTGCTACGGATTATATTTCGTAGCTATTTTCCCTGATTCCATTGCAAGAACCTGCTATGATTGATAACTCATCTAAGCTTAATGCAATCAGAGAAAAAAATGATGCGTTTATTACAATAGCAATCAAATCTACAATGCATCCTACATTCACATTTCTAAATAAACAATACTTCACTTTGCTCAACCTATCAAAAGAATTACAACTAAGGCATGCCCTCATGCATTAAATAATGTTCGCGCTTTTACAAAATTTTCTTTCTTCAGACGGTCAAGTTCAGCAAACACAGAAGATACAGCTTCTTCTTTCCTTGAAACTGCATATGTAACTTCTGTAGACTACAACACAAGATCACTTTCAAGTTTTAAAATCCTTCCCTTGAGAAAATGAATTTCATCATCCACTGACTTCTTTATCTTGTCAGCCTGTATAAAACAACAATTGTAGACACAATCAAATATGTATGCCTTTGTACACATCTCAAAAGGAAGAAAGACCAAAAAAAAAAAAAAAAGCTGGAAAAAAGCAATTATATATAAAGAAATAAAAAATGTACCTACAAATCTTCTAAACTATAGCAAAATCCATAGGTTAGGTTATCGGTTATAAGTTTAGGTTATAAGTTATAGGTTACGGTTTAGTTTATAGGTTTAGGAAATCGGGTTCGGGTTCAGGATTGGGTTTAGGTTTGGGTTTTCAAGTTTAGGTTTAGGTTTAGGTTAGGGAGTTGAGATTATGATTAGGCGTAGGTTTAGGTTTAGGGATTTGAGAATACATTTAGGTTAAGGTTTAGGGAATTGAGAATAGGTTAAGGTTTAGGTTTAGGAAATCGGGTTTAGGTTTGGGTTTTCAAGTTTAGGTTTAGGGTTAGGTTAGGGAGTTGAGATTAAGATTAGGTGTAGGTTTAGGTTTAGGGATTTGAGAATACATTTAGGTTAAGGTTTAGGGAATTGAGAATAGGTTAAGGTTTAGGTTTAGGAAATCGGGTTCGGGTTCAAGATCGAGTTTAGGTTTGGGTTTTCAAGTTTAGGTTTAGGTTTAGGTTAGAGAGTTGAGATTAGGATTAGGTGTAGGTTTAGGTTTAAGGATTTGAGAATACATTTAGGTTAAGGTTTAGGGAATTGAGAATAGGTTAAGGTTTAAGTTTAGGAAATCGGATTCGGGTTCGGGATCGGGTTTATGTTTGGGTTTTAAAGTTTAGGTTTAGGTTTAGGTTAGGGAGTTGAGATTAGGATTATGTGTAGGTTTAGGGATTTGAGAATACATTTAGGTTAAGGTTTAGGTTTAGGTTATAGGTTTTGGTTTAGGTTTAGGTTTAAGTTTTAGGTTTAGGTTATAGATTTAGGGAATTGAGAATAGGTTAAGGTTTAGGTTTAGGAAATCGGGTTCGGGTTCGGGATCGGGTTTAGGTTTGAGTTTTCAAGTTTAGGTTTAGGTTTAGGTTAGGGAGTTGAGATTAGGATTAGGTGTAGGTTTAGGTTTAGGGATTTGAGAATACATTTAGGTTAATGTTTAGGGAATTGAGAATAGGTTAAGGTTTAGGTTTAGGAAATCGGGTTCGGGTTCAAGATCGGGTTTAGGTTTGGGTTTTCAAGTTTAGGTTTAGGTTTAGGTTAGAGAGTTGAGATTAGGATTAGGTGTAGGTTTAGGTTTAGGGATTTGAGAATACATTTAGGTTAAGGTTTAGGGAATTGAGAATAGGTTAAGGTTTAGGTTTAGGAAATCGGGTTCGGGTTCAAGATCGGGTTTAGGTTTGGGTTTTCAAGTTTAGGTTTAGGTTTAGGTTAGAGAGTTGAGATTAGGATTAGGTGTAGGTTTAGGTTTAGGGATTTGAGAATACATTTAGGTTAAGGTTTAGGGAATTGAGAATAGGTTAAGGTTTAGGTTTAAGAAATCAGGTTCGGGTTCAAGATCGGGTTTAGGTTTGGGGTTTCAAGTTTAGGTTTAGGTTTAGGTTAGAGAGTAGAGATTAGGATTAGGTGTAGGTTTAGGTTTAGGGATTTGAGAATACATTTAGGTTAAGATTTAGGTTTAGGTTCGGGTTTAGGTTTAGGTTATAGGTTTTGGTTTTGGTTATAGGTTATAGGTTTAGGTTTAGGTTTTGATTTAGGTTATAGGTTATAGGTTTAGGTTAAGGTTTAGGTTAAGTTATAGGTTTTGATTTAGGTTTATGCTATAGGTTTTGGTTTTGGTTTAGGTTATAGGTTTTGGTTTTGGATATAGGTTAGGATTTGAGAATGGGTTATGGTTTAGGTTTTGGAAATCGAGTTCAGGTTCGGGATTGGGTTTTAGATTGAGTTTTCAAGTTTAGGTTTAGGTTTAGGTTAGGGAGTTGAGATTAGGTTGGGTTTTCAAGTTTAGGTTTAAGTTTGGGTTTTCAAGTTTAGGTTAAGGTTTAGGTTTAGGTTATAGGTTTTTGGATTTGAGAATGGGTTCGAGTTTAGGCTATAGGCTTTTGTTTTGGTTTAGGTTATAGGTTTTAGTTTAGGTTATAGGTTATAGGTTTAGGTTTAGGTTTTGATTTAGGTTATAGGTTATATGTTTAGGTTAAGGTTTAGGTTTAGGTTATAGGTTTATGCTATAGGTTTTGGTTTTGCTTTAGGTTATAGGTTTATACTATAGGTTTTGGTTTTGCTTTAGGTTATGGGTTTTGGTTTAGGATATAGGTTATAGGTTTAGGTTATAGGATTTGAGAATGGGTTATGGTTTAGGTTTTGGAAATTGGGTTCAGGTTCGGGATTGGGTTTTAGATTGGGTTTTCAAGTTTAGGTTTAGATTTAGGTTAGAGAGTTAAGATTAGGTTGGGTTTTCAAGTTTAAGTTTAAGTTTGGATTTTCAAGTTTAGGTTAAGATTTAGGTTTAGGTTATAGGTTTTTGGATTTGAGAATGGGTTCGGGTTTAGGCTATAGGTTTTGGTTTTGGTTTAGGTTATAGGTTTTGGTTTAGGTTATAGGTTATAGGTTTAGGTTTAGGTTTTGATTTAGGTTATAGGTTATAGGTTTAGGTTAAGGTTTAGGTTTAGGTTATAGGTTTTGATTTAGGTTTAGGCTATAGGTTTTGGTTTTGGTTTAGGTTATAGGTTAGAGGTTTAGGTTATAGGATTTGAGAATGGGTTCGGGTTTAGGTTTTAGGTTTTGGTTTTGGTTTAGGTTATAGGTTTTGGTTTTGGTTTCGGTTTAGGTTATAGGTTTTGGGATTTGAGAATGGGTTCGGGTTTAGGTTATAGGTTTTGGTTTTGGTTTAAGTTATAGGTCTTGGGATTTGAGAATGGGTTCGGGTTTAGGCTATAGGTTTTGGTTTAGGTTAAGGTTTAGGTTTAGGTTATAGGTTTTGATTTAGGTTTAGGCTATAGGTTTTGGTTTTGGTCTAGGTTATAGGTTTTGGTTTAGGATATAGGTTATAGGTTTAGGTTATAGGATTTGAGAATGGGTTATGGTTTAGGTTTTGGAAATCGGGTTCAGGTTCGGGATTGGGTTTTAGATTGGGTTTTCAAGTTTAGGTTTAGGTTTAGGTTAGGGAGTTGAGATTAGGTTGGGTTTTCAAGTTTAGGTTAAGGTTTAGGTTTAGGTTATAGGCTTTTGGATTTGAGAATGGGTTCGGGTTTAGGCTATAGGTTTTGGTTTAGGTTTAGGTTATAGGTTTTGGTTTAGGTTATATGTTATACGTTTAGGTTAAGGTTTCAGTTTAGGTTATAGGTTTTGGGATTTGAGAATGGGTTCGGGTTTAGTTTATAGGTTTTGGTTTTGGTTTAAGTTATAGGTCTTGGGATTTGAGAATGGGTTCGGGTTTAGGCTATAGGTTTTGGTTTAGGTTATAGGTTATAGGTTATAGGTTTAGGTTAAGGTTTAGGTTTAGGTTTAGGTTTAGGTTATAGGTTTTGATTTAGGTTTAGGCTATAGGTTTTGGTTTTGGTCTAGGTTATAGGTTTTGGTTTAGGATATAGGTTATAGGTTTAGGTTATAGGATTTGAGAATGGGTTCGGGTTTAGATTATAGGTTTTGGTTTTAGTTTAGGTTATAGGTTTTAGTTTAGGTTATAGGTTATAGGTTTAGGTTAAGGTTTCAGTTTAGGTGATAGGTTTTGGGATTTGGGAATGGGTTTGGGTTTAGTTTATAGGTTTTGGTTTTGGTTTAGGTTATAGGTTTAGGTTATAGGATTTGAGAATGGGTTCGGGTTTAGGTTATAGGTTTTGGTTTTGGTTTAGGTTATAGGTTTTGGTTTAGGTTATAGGTTATAGGTTTAGGTTAAGGTTTCGGTTTAGGTTATAGGTTTTGGGTTTGAGAATGGGTTCGGGTTTAGGTTATAGTTTTTGGTTTTGGTTTAGGTTCTAGGTTTTTGGTTAAGTTATAGGTTTTTGGTTTTGGTTAAGTTACAGGTTTTGGTTTTGGTTATAGTTTTGGTTTAGGTTATAGGTTTTGGTTTTGGTTTTAAGTTATAGGTTTGGGATTTGAGAATGGGTTTGGTTTAGGCTATAGGTTTTTGGTTTTGGTTTTGGTTTAGGTTAAGGTTTAGTTTAGGCTATAGGTTTTGGTTTTGGTTTAGGTTATAGGTTTTTGGTTATAGGATTTGAGAATGGGTTCGGGTTTAGATTATAGGTTTTGGTTTTGGTTTAGGTTATAGGTTTTGGTTTAGGTTATAGGTTATAGGTTTAGGTTAAGGTTTCGGTTTAGGTTATCAGTTTTGGGATTTGGGAATGGGTTTGGGTTTAGGTTATAGGTTTTGGTTTTGGTTTTGGTTTTAGGTTATAGGTTTAGGTTCAGGTTATAAGCTATAGGTTTTGGGAATTGAGAATAGGTTAAGGTTTAAGTTTAGGAAATCAGGTTCGGATTCGGTATCGGGTTTAGGTTTGGGTTTTCAAGTTTAGGTTTAGGTTTAGGTTAGGGAGTTAAGATTAGGATTAGGATTAGGTGTAGGTTTAGGTTTAGGGATTTGAGAATAGGCTAGGTTGTAGGTTAAAGTTTAGGGAATTGAGTTTAGGTTATAGGTTTAGGTTATAGGTTATAGGTTTAGGTTAAGGTTTAGGTTGTAGTTATAGGTTTTTGGATGTGAGAATAGGTTTAGGTTATAGGTTAAGGGTGTGGTCTCTGCAAATACAGATATAAACACGGCCTGTCCAAATGGCCAGGCCCTTCCAATGCTATCCATAGGAAATGGACAACTTCATCATGGTCAGCGGTTCCCACCTTCCAGGGACCCCCACTCATCCGGATAGCTCCGACGCACATCCGGGTCTGCTCCATTAATTTCGAGTAAATATATAAACACGGCCTGTCCAAATGGCCAGGCCCTTCCAATGCTGTCCATAGGAAATGGACAACTTCATCATGGTCAGCGGTTCCCACCTTCCAGGGACCCTCACTCATCCGGATAGCTCCAACGCACATCCGCGTTTGCTCCATTAATTTCGAGCAAATACATGAACACGACCTGTCCAAATGGCCAGGCCCTTTCAATGCTGTCCACATGAAATGGACAGCTTTATCATGGTCATAACAGCGGTTCCCACCTTCCAGGGACCCCCGCTCATCCGGATAGCTCCGACGCACATCCGGGTCTGCTCCATTAATTTCGAGCAAATACATAAACATGGCCTGTCCCCGAGATCCACCGAATTCGTCTGATCCAGGGATCCAAGGAAGCCAAATACTATAATTTGGGCCATAGTTTCAGCCATCTGAAACGCTGAAATCACGCACACTAACATAATTCGGAAAGGAAATTTCTTTCGCTGAAATATACCAACAAAAGTAAATGGCATTCTTGATTTTCAACTAGAAAGCACAAAATATGAACTGGAACATGAGAGCAGAGAAGTGTTGACTCACTTGTTCACTTTAACCTAAGTAACTTTTAGTGTTTCCGTCTTCTTTTCATCAAGCTCTTCAATCACCTTATTGATTTTTGACTTATCATTCTAAGCAAGAGAAGAATACATTAAACAAACAACTTCAGACATAAACAAATTCAATTTTTTTTTTTAAAAAAAAAAGAAGCAAAAAGAAGAAAAAAAAATGAGATCCTTTACAGGCTGAGAAATACAGCAATATACCTCAATGATGTTTTTCTTGGATAATAAGTCATTGCATTCATCTTTAGCTTTCTCGAACATTGCCATAAATTTTTTGTTGACCCTCTTCTCAAGGCTGAAAGCAATCAATCAGATTAACTGAGAAGCATGTCCATTAACCTTCTTCTTTCAAAAAAAAATGCAAAACCAAACATCAATTAGGTGTTGAATCATACTATTTCATTGTCATGAAAAAGAAAACAAAGAAGCACAGGAAACAACACAACAAGTAATCTAATCACACACCCGGATTGTTCAGCTTGAAGTTTCTCAAGATCCTCCCTTGATTTACGAGGATCACGAGATGAGAAGTCATAATCTGTCCCACTTTTTCCAAATAATTGTTTCTGAGTTGCAATCCAACTATGTCCTTCTAGTAGTTTATCTCTACCTTCAGGGAGCAATCTTTCTGTTCCATCTCCATTCGCTTAATCTGTGTGAATGGGAAAGAGTGGGTTTCTATCAAGAACACATACACAATTTCATAGATCAAGCAAGTTAAATAAAATAGGAACAGAATAACCACTGCAAGTACCTCATTTTCCAATTTTTTCCTCTCAACATTTGCATCACTAATTTCATGTTGAAGCTTCTGTTGCTCCTTGACAATGGCACTGATCTCAGCATCACATTCTTCCATATTTGAACGACTTAAATTGAGCTCAGATTGGGCTTGATCATATTCCTTCTTTATGGAACTAACCTGCAATAGGAAAGGCAATAAAGACGCGTGCATTTTATGTTCAACAAAAAGGGTTAGATTGTAAGTTTAAGCACCTTGCTTGTAAGGTTATCTACTTCTACAGTGAGGCTGTTTATCTGTGTCTGTAAAGAAACCAATTGATTTTTCAGGGAAGCATGCTCTTGAATGATTGCGTCCTTCTCCATAATGAGCCTCTCTCTTTCATTTTCAAAGTCATAAATCCTTTCGCAATTGAATGCATCGAAATTTAAAAATAAACATGTGCAAGAATGCACCAATTACAATAAGAAGTGTGTGCAAGAATGCACCTTGTTGTCTATTGAAGATGGAATTGAATCAGTCTTGTTTTTGTTGGGATTTCTTTTGATGCTCAAATGCGAGACACATCCCATGGAAATATCTGCAGTTCCAGATCAAACCTATAAATCAACAGCAAAATAGAAGTGCAGTTTGGGTAGGTAAACTAAAGCTAGTTGGTCACTAGTTCCCTTTTCAACGTCCAGCTAAACAAAAGCAATCAATCATCGTGAAAAAAAAGAATGAAAACCTAAATCGAATGATTGCATTGGATTATGCAATTGGAATTAAAACCCAAAAATCCAAAATAAACCCAAATCAATTCCTAGTGATTTTGGTAGATTCTGCTTTGATAAAGCTTTTGTAGTGGCAATAATCCATTTGCAACCTGAAAATCAAAAGACGAGTATGGACTCAAATCTACAGTAGGAATTAATACATCCTACAATGAGGTCCAGGATCTTTGGATTGATGTATGCATATGCTACATACATGGTGGATGAATCACCATGACTTGAGGAAGTTTAGGGAATGATCAAGAAAAGCAGATAGGATAGTCTCTGAACCATGTAATGCTTATTAAAGAGAAACAGGAAAAGGCTTTCTCACCACCATATCTCCCAAGGATTTGTTGCATATTGGACAGGTGTAGTGACTACATGTGTGCACCTGAACACAATGCAAAAGGAGAACAGGAGTTGAGTTCATGCATCATACTCCACTTCCCAATAAATGGGAAAAAGAAAGAACAAGGTGGAAACTCACACATAATGCAATTTGAAATCAAAGCAAAGAAGAGATGGGCAGACCTGAAAACAAGCTGAATGCATGAAATGGCCACATGGAAGGGCTCTAACTGATGCACTTGAAGTGAGCAAGAAATCTCAACATATGGGGCAGTTAGTCTCCAGACCTTTCTCCCGGCAAATGTGCTCGACTAACTTCATCCTTAGGCAACAATTACATGTCATGCAATGAAAGAAGTCAGCACCAAGTCCCTTTCCAAGGCGGCATAACTTGCAGAATGGGTAATGGTACATTGTCCTGAAGAAATAAAGAAAAAGGAGGGAACGCATTTAGACAACCACTTCAAAATCATTCCATTAAAAAAGGAATCACAACATCAATCTGCCATATTCTCTGCCACAAACTATAACTTAGGTTTATACCATGTTCATAACTAGGAGATATGCTGATAGCATTATTTCAAAGTAGCATCAAGTTTTTGAGGGAGGGACCATTATTACCTAAACCATTTACACATGTCAGCAACAAGGGAAATGAAAAGATCAAATAGAATTTCAAGATGATGTAAACAATATTTCATCCCAATTACACAACTAGAATACAAGACCAATAAGTAAACCTTTACAAGCCCATTCTTGTGATAAACATTGAATCCTTGAGCATCAATACGATGCTTTGCATCTTTTACAAAGCCAATTGTCACCTCAGTAAACATCTAATACCACAACAGATTGAAAGTCTTTAGACTTTCATAACCTGTTTCTGAAGAACTTCGCAATCTTCAGTGCCAATTACAAGTTACAGAGAAAAAAAAAGACTTGAATTTCAAGAAATAGGTGCTTGTGAGAACTGGGTGTGCAGCCAACTAACCCAAACATAAATTCCAAAGAAATTTCAAGAATTTAACCAAATCATGCCCAATGCCATATCAATAGAAACCAAGATATCTAATAAAACAACGGAAAAGGTAGAAAGCCAAAATATGAACAGAAAGGATTGGGAGAAAAGAATTGCATCTCACTTCGGTATGTCACCTTGAAGCACTGACACCTTTTAGATCTTGTATCAATGACACAATTTTAGATTACAAGCCTGCTTTCTATCATAAACAAAAAGGAAAACAAAGTTGAAAGATGTCTGATGTCAAAAGAGTACCTCAAAACCCTTCCTCAGCTTGCCAAGACTCCTTTGGGTCTAAAAGCTCATCTGAAGAAGAATAGGAAGAAGAGCCATAAGGATCCCGTTATTTAACTATAGATAAGTCGCCTACTCACAATAATTCCAGACCAGACCCACATGCCAAAATTACTGCATTATGTCTGCTAAGCTGATTGGGAGTGGCTTGGGAGATTTCTGATAGTTGGAAAATACTGGAACTCCACTATCGGGAGCAACAGTCGGCTGACCACCAGAACTGATGCCGCCCATTGTTGTTTCTTGTAGAAGTTGAACAAAAAAGAGAAATATATCCATCCTAGTAATCTCACGGTTTGCCTACAACATAATTAAGAACAGGTGATTGAGATTTTGAGGGGAAAAAATATGGAAGAAACAAGGACTAATCTTCTGCATAAATGGAAGGCTTTTGGGTTTTCTGTTTTCACCTCAACCACAAACTGTGCCCAGATCTTGCTGTCTCGAACTTCCATAAAAATACAAGAGAAACTAAAGTATATTAAATGATAGAGAAAAATAAACACAATGAAAGATACAATACATCAATTAATTTGAAAGAGAGAAAACGACTAAATACTCACACAAGGTTACATATCAGTGGATCTTTTTGCTTAATGGATGAGGTATGGGGCAAACAATGAGACCGATCTAAAGTTGTTCATAAGGTCACATGGACCTAGATGGAGTAAAAACAAAAATATCAGCTTGATCCAAAAATAGGGACTTTTAGGGACAAAAAACTTGCCAAGTCAAATCAAGTGTCCAAATGGGAGCACAAGTTCTTGCAACAGGAAAAAAAATTTCTGCCCCAACTATTACATGTCTTTGAATAGCCCCTATAGAAAAAAGAAAAAAAGAGGGATTTAATGAAATGGAGACCTTTACTAAGTTGGGTTGTTTGCTTGGAGCTCTTACTGAGGTTTCTTTGCTTCTACTCTTTTGTTTTTTTAATTTTTGTTTTGTTTTTTTTTTTCATGGGTTGTATTGCTTATCTATAGTCGATCTTACAAAATTGATAAGGAAAAACTACATTCAGCTGGGTAACAAACAAAACATGCAATCAAAACTGAAAAGTTCAGATTTCCTGTCCGATTCTTTTAAAAAAATGAAGAAAATGAAAGCGAAAATAACTCAATCTACAGTCGATCTTACAAAATAACCAAACATACGCAAAAGCAAGCTGAAATACAGCCATCCTAGCCTGATTGAAAGAAAAATCAAATAAATTAACCAAGAAGGAACAATCAAAACCAAAAACTCCCTAAATACATACAAAAATGAAGGAAAAGAAGCAAACACCACTCGATCTACATCCGAATACTGAAAGAATTCGCAAACGGAGCAAATGCAAGCAAAAGAAGCACTCCTCTCTACTCGATCCACAGAAAAATCAGAGAAAATACACATAGAAACCATCAAAATCGAAAATACAAAACATGCATTCTATGCCCCCGACCGAGGACATATTCACTAAAAACCCTATCATTTATCGCAAATTGTAGATAACTTTCACGAGATCGAGAAGAACAGATGGAAAAAAAATGGGAGAGATTTCTTACGATTCTCTTCTTTGTTGCGATTTGAGAAAAATCTAGGGTTTACTTTACGAATTATATGATGAGAGAATCTCATACCCACAAATCGAACATTGCTTCTAGTCATAGAACTACAAATCCTACTTGTAAACACCCACAATAAGCATACCCATAACTTCATTATCACGGAAAAAAGACTCATTTACAAAATCAAACACCTAGTGTACGTTTGGTGCAACGAATATCATGATATTTCAGGATCAATAAGTCTAATTTGGTGCAGAATATCATGAAGTTCATGACATTTGGTGCCACCAAATGCACCCATACGCAAAGCATGAAAAAATCTAGCCCTGTAAACCTCATTAAACTACACAATAGTCCATTCCAAAGGCTTTCCTAAACAGGATCGATTCCTTGCAGAGCTATAAACGTAACCAAATGAGGCACTCCTCATTGGGATTCTATCCCTGCTCGAAATCAGGAAAAAGAGTGATATAAGAACAACTCAAATCCAATTCTCATCCATCCCAATTGTGATCTGGGCAAAGATCTCCACAAAAAAGGGAGAAATCTCAAAACCAAATCCTCTAACCACATGAGAAGCCATAAACAGACAATTCAAAACAGCAACACAACATCAATCTGCCTAATCTCACCACCTCACAAGAAGCAACTGAATAGAGGCCTGAGTAAAATCAGATTTAGAAAGATCCAAACAAGCTCAACCAAAGCCAATCTCTCTCTAAAACTATCAGATCTATGAGAAACATAAACTAATATCATAAAACAAGTAACAGATCTTCAAAAACAACATCAGGGAAATATATCAAAGATCTCAACAAATAGTAACATATCTAACAACAAATCACAAACAACCAAAAATAATAATCAGATATACGATTTATAGCTACGATCTGCATTGAATAGTAGAATAAAATGTAAAACATCAACAAAACCCCTTGATTTGCAAAGGGAATGATCGAAACCCTAAATTACAAAAGGATTGATCGAAACCCTAGATTCATGAAAAGGGGAGGGAAGAACAGAGCACTCTCACTGACCTTTGGGAAGGCCGCCGAGAAACCCTCACAATCTCTCTTCCTGCTTGTCGGAGGACTGAAATTCTAGAGAAATCAAAGAGAGACGACCTTGGGCAGAGATACCGGTTTTTATAGGGAGGAGATGGGAGACGAATGGCTGGGATGGACTGATCAGGCGCGGTCGAGAATCGGAGAAGATTCACAAAACATGCATAAGGAAATCAATAAAAAGAATAGGAGAAATCGTTCACCTTTCCACGTCCGTTGAGATAGCGAGAGAGAGAGAGAGAGAGAGAGAGAGAGAGAGAGAGAGAGAGAGAGAGAGAGAGAGAGAGAGATTGTCGGGGCTTTGAAAATGGGATGATTAAGAGAAAGAGAGGGTTTTGGGCGGAAATAGGGAGATTTCGTTTTGGGCCCAGAAATAGAGTGAGAGAGATAGGAAGAAGGGGATCCGTAATTTCGTTTGGGCGCGTCGCGCGCCCAATGATTTTGGGCGTGGATTCGGTATCTATGTGGGGCCCACCATATAGATGTATATGGTTTATCCATTCCGCCCATTTATTTTTAAAAATAAATTTCGGGAAGGATCCCAAAAATGAGGTAGATGGAAGGCTCAAGTGGACCACACCATAGGAATCGTGTGTGATTTAATCTCTATTGTTTCATATCGTGTGGTCCACTTGAGCCTTCCATTTACTTCACTTTTTGGGATGATATTCTACAATTATATTTCTAAACAGATGGATAGACCAGATAGAACACATATATTATGGTGGGCATCAAAAAGTCCCTCACAAGACCGTCAATTTCTAGTGATGTAGCAACTTTTTGCTACGGATATAATCCGTAGCAAATTAGCTACAGTTTATATCCGTAGCAAAAAACTAACGTGGTCTGTATCCTTTG